>JAQIVZ010000238.1:0-87954 GCA_034700945.1 Arrhopalites spinosus | reverse complement strand
AACGCATACAAGAAAGCAATAGAAAATGGCAATAGCCATATATTGTCTTGTATTACACTCTGTGCAATAAACATGGGAGAAACACTTTGAAGAAACTCTATACATTCTCTCTCTCTCTCTCTTGTACAATATCCTTATAACATGGGAAAAAAATACAGATACAAACATACAAGCCATGGCCTCTGTTGTATTTGCTTCTCTTTTATTTTTGTGTGTGTGTGTGAAGCTTTACAGACTTTTTTTTGAGAGGGGGGTTCCAGGGTCTTGAGTTTCACACGGGTGATTTTGACAAACGGTTTTAACGACGACATTGGTGACCATGTGTACTCTCATAGTCTTGTATGTTATTTTGAGGGAGAGTTTGAGTTTCTCCTTTCTCTCAGTGAAAGGCTTTTTGGGGCCGTTCAAAGAGAAAAGTCTCAATACTCCTACACTACTAGACTCTCTCTCTCTCTCATGGTAGTATACATCATGTGAGAAAAAATGACGTATTTTATTGAACAGTCCTCATGTCTTTACCGTTCAACTCATATCTTAAAACCAATCCTGTTTTCCTCCTTCTCTCCCTGTCAACTCTCCTTTTATTCTTGTTTTCTCCTCTTACTTTTTTACAAGTTTGAAAAAAATACAATATTTTTATTTAGACTCCTCTATGTGCCGTATATATAAAAGTATATATTAAAGGGTTTTGGTTCAAGGACGTCAGAGAGAGAAAGCGTTTTTTTTTTGAAAAATTTTGTGGATGTGGTTCCTCTCTCTTATATATAAAGTCCACAAAACTGTTAGGTAAATAAATCAAGACTTGAAAGCTATTGCTGACATATCAATCAATTTATTTGCAAACGTTTCGCACGTATTATATCCCAAACCCATATATTATGTTCCTTGAGGACTTTCTCCTTTGACGATTTTTCTCCATCTGCATTCACTCCAAAACTTTGATAAAATAGAGAGGGACTTTCTCTCTCTCTTTTCTGCAATAAAAAAAATAGTTTACAAAAAATAAATATAAAATAATACTCAAAGGGATTTTTTTTCAGACAAGATTTAGGGTTTAAATATTGTCCATTTATTACAAAAAAAATGATTTACGATATAATGTACAAGAAAAAAAACAAGTTTTACAAAGAATATTAGACATTTTTTTTTGAAAAAAAACTTTCTTTTTTTTATTGGAAACTTTAAAATTAATCTTGTTTGATTTCTATCGATCTCAAAGTATATTTATCCATTAACAGTCAATTTATCAGAGTAACAAGAAAAAAAAATAAAGCTTGTACAATCACAATCCAAAATGGTTGTGAAAATTGCAAATGGTTATAGAAGAAAGCCTACAGTTTGGCCACATATTTTTATTGTGCTCTTGCCATTGCCCTGAATTGAATACTCTTGTGATTTTTTTTCCTTCCCGTTTTTTTTATTGGGAGGAAGGGGAGAGAGAGAGAGAGAGAGTGAAAAAAAATCCCAGCTGGCTTAAAAGCCAAAAATATCCGTAGCCGTTAGTCTAAGTGGATTCACTTTCGATTTTCTTTGTCTTTGTCTTCTCCCCTTTCTCCTCTCCCTTTTTTATCCCACCAGCTAAAATTACAGACAAAGATTTTGAAGCAGAGAAACTAAAAGTGTTTTCTATTGTGCGTAGGTAGTGTACATACATACATACGTACAATAGTTTTTTCTGATACTTATTTTTTTACATATAAAATATCCATTCCCAAATTGAAATAATGTTGAATGCTTTCTCTCTCTCTCTCTTAAAATAAAAGAGGGGTTGGTAATCCATCAGACATTCAATCTTTTGTACATATGGAGACAGGCAAAAAAGGATCAGAGTCCCGTTTGATATATAATGTCTTATTGAGAACTTGATAATGAGCAAATAGTAACTTTCTCCTCCTTTTTCCCTTTCTTTGACAGACTTTTTCGGGGAGGGTCTCGTCTGTTCTCCTCAGAAGTGTGTAGTAATGCAGTAGAAAAGAGAAAAGAGGGGGGGGGGGAGAAAAGATTACCATTCTTCTCACTTCTCCTCTTTTCTTGAATCCGTCCACATGGTGGACGTCGCTTTGAATAAAAGTGATAATTTATCCATGTTTTCCATCTTGTATTTTATGCAGTGAGAAATGTGCTCACAACTTGAGCACACATCTCACTTTACACTTTTTTTTACACGAAAGGAAGCCCACACAATGTACATACATACATGTAATACATTGTACAAGGGAGGATATGGGATAGAAGGCAATTCGTTTGACTGTGCCGCAGTGGACAGGGAACCGCAGGGCAATTCTACCTTGTTCCCCCCATACACATTCATTTGGTACAAGATTAAGTGGAATGGCTTGAGGTCTATATTTCCCTCATTTAGTATTCCTCCAGCGTTAGTCAAACTCCAGCTTCTTCTCCCTCTTCCTCCATCACCAGACCCACATATACATCTTACATGACCTCCCTATGCATACCAAAAGGAACATTTTGTGGACATTGTGGATCCCCATCCCACCAACAAAAAATACTTCCTTTTTTTCTGTTGTTCTCTCCACTCTGTTTTTTTGGTCAGATCTCAGATGAGACATGGCGATTTTTCTGGGACTTTTTTTTTTAAAAAAGGGCTCTCTTTTTTTGAGTCTCTTTTGCTTTGTGTGAAAGGAATAGAAATACAACAATGCATTCTAAACTGAAGCTCAAACATTTGTATGTCAAAAGGAAGGTATCTCATCCCATTCCCTCTTGGTGGAAGAAACAAGTTCTTGTAACCTCATACTAGTAAAAGTTAGTATAATATATGTGTATAGATATATATTTTTTCACGTAGAGTCCATCTTCTTCTCTCTCTCTCTCTCTAACTTCATGAATAGTTTGTCTTTTTGTGTGGCTGTATACGTTGTGTGTGTGCAATGATGGCAGTGCAACTAAAAAGTTCTTTCCTTTTGGCATTAAACTTTCCACAACTCTCCCTGTAATAACATGACTACACAACTTTCTTTTTTTTTAACTTTTTCTCCCTCTCCTTCTGCGGTTCCCCTCTTCTTGTCTCTCTCTCTTGTACAATTGGAGAGAGAGAGAGGGGTGAAAGTGTATGGAGTAGGTGTAGTCTATATAAATCATCATGTTGACTGGTACAATCCAAGTGAAAGTCCAAGTCGGTAGCTTTTTTTATCATTCCTCGAGTCAAGGGAAAGTAGAAGCGTGTGAAATGTAGAACGCCTTACTTTTTTTCTCCTCTCGCTTTCTCTCTCTCCCAAAAAATGATACCATGGAGAAAGTGAATTTTAACCGAAAAATAATTTATGACCATCTTTTTCTCTCTTTCTTCATCTCTCAAGTAGAGGCAAGTGTGGTAAATTTAGGTCAAAAAAAAGAAAAGTTTTTTTTTCTCTTTTCTTTGTAAAAAAGTCCATCAACTTAAATATACTCAAAACGTTATTTTTCTTTTCTTAAGTGTAAACCCATAATCTCTTTATTTAAGAAAAAGTTTTTTTTTTGGTAAATAATTAATTTTTATTGGGGTCAAAAAATTCTATTTTTAAATATAGAAAAAGTTTTATTTTTATCATTGAATTTAAAATACTTTTACACAATTGAATTAATTGTTTATTTAGATTTTTTTAATGGTCATAAATTAAACAGTTGAATTGAACTTGTCTATAATGCTAGATGAAAATATTATTAGAATCTGTCACTAGTTTAATTTAATTTTTTTTTCTAATAATTTATGACCCACCTCTGAATATCTTAATCACTGGACTTATGTACATTGTACATAAGATTAAAGATTAGAAAAATACCTGTAATTAGTTTGAGGAGAAAGAATTTAATATAAAAAAATACAGAAATATTTTAATTAATGAAATTTGATAGGATGAAGGGATAAATATAAAAGAGGAAATGTGGGTTTTTTATCCTAATAAAAATGGGCCGGTTTTTTTTTCTTCTCTGCATCTCTTACGCACATTCCCCCATGGATCCGTCTTTTTAATATTATCCATAAATATCCATTTCAAGTAATAAATTCCATTTTTATTTTGGATACTTCATCTTAAAAAGTTACAACTCTTGTGTAAGCAATTGATATGGTACTTCATCGCGTAATAAACGACTGAATGGAAACATAAATTTAAAACCTCTAGAAAAAAAATAACAAGAATCCCTCATCCAGTTCCAGTTCCAGGTAATTCATTTCCCCTTGATTGCATGGGATTAAATCTTTAGAAACCCCCTTTTTCTTTCCGTGCCTTAAGGCACCAAAATCGATTGTGGCGGCTTTTTCATACCATCTCATGGCTCTCTCTCTCTCTCTTTCTTTTGTGAAATGACTTTATTAGATCCAAATCAAAAACCCACGTGAGCTTACACATTCACATAATTTTTTTTTTGATTTTTGTGGGGGTCCTCTTCACTATAATAATTTGAATGGGGTTGAAGATGGAAAGAATCCCTGAGCAAAATTATATTGATGTCGTAATCTTTTTCCTGATTACAAATAAATTTCCTAAGGCCTCCTCTACAGATATAAAAGATGAATATTTTGGCAGTGTTAAAAACAACAAAAGTTGAAATTTAGGTCACAAAAAAACCCTCAAGCCATTTTTTGACTTTTCACTACTCGACATTCATTTCCCCCCTCTCTCTCTCTGTACAAAGACAGCCATTTTCTTTACATTTAATATTTTTATTGGCTTTTAAATAAAAGACATATTAAATTTAATTCATAATTTTTAAGTTTAATTTATTTTACATTTTTGGCATTGAAAAAAAATTAAAATTCAAACTCTCTTTTTTATGTCCAGAATATTTTTTTGAATTTAAAAAAAAAGAATTGTTTTTTTAAACTAAAAAAAACAGGATAGAAATTGAAATGAAATGCCATAGAATAGAGTTACGTTTTATAATATTTTTTAATCTGACTTTTCATCTTCTCTTTTTTAATGTAAAGGCTAACGATAGTCATAAGATATTATGTGTATTGTTATGTGTACTATTCATATATATATATATATATGTACATGTACATGTGTATATTATGACAATAGTCTCCAAAACTCAACTCATTATTTTTACTCATGTATGGCTTCAAGCTTTTCTTTTATACTCTTTTCCTACACAACTAGAGAGAGAGAGAGAGAGAGAGATGAAGATAGAGATGGGAATGATGGCTCATGGCTTTTTTCAGTGTTGCCAGTTGACATAATATGATGATGATGATATTCATTATGTAACAAGAAAAAGAGGAGATCATCTCTAAAATTTAATTTCACTCTATAACAACTTACACTTTAAAACAGAAGAGAGAGAGAGGGAGGGGGAAAATTTATTATTTTGAGTACTGGAAACCATTTTGACTATTATACAAGATTGATTGTAAAATACACATTTGTTTATATCTTTTTATGTAAAGAAATATTCTACAAATCTCATCATTTTTAAATTAATTGCTCATCATGTTTCTCCCCCCCCCCCATCATTGTCATCCCAAATATTTTACAAACATAAAAAAGGGAAAGTTTGACAACAGAAAAAGTTTTTTTTTTTAAAAAAAAAGTTTGAAAAAGACAAACTAATAATTTTTAAAAATTAGAATACATTGAAAAACAAGAGAGAGAGAGGGGGGCAAGATATATATGGAAAATTGTAGTACAAACAAAACAAAATGAAAACAGAGAGAGTATTTAGTATGGAGAGTCTCATATTAATTAGATTGGACGCAGTAATTAAATATATTTAATTAAAATTGAACACATGGATTGACAAAATGAGGACTGACTTTGTGAATGTAAAATAAATGTATTGAGAGAGAGAGAGAGAGACAATTTAGGGCTAAGCATGTAGGAAATGAGAGCAGAATAAAATTTTCCATTGTAGAGTCTCAAAACAGTTTAAATTATATGTGTGTACATAACATGAGCGTGTGTGTGCATGTTAGTAAAAAGGTTGAGCACAACATAAAGAAATAGTACTTAAGTCAACTTGAATTTAGCTTTGCCTTAAGGGGTCTCCACTCAAATGTGTATTGTACATGGGATGCGTAGCTGATGTATGTAATATTATGTAAGAGAGGAGGGGGCGCTCTGTGTTATATAGATAGTTGTATACGTGAATAATAAAACGCAGCCGGTCTGCCGTGCCCGCTTGTTTAGTTCAGAATTTAGATAAAGTTAAGTGTGCAAGTGTAAAAACGTGTCTAGAGTCTCTCTCTCTCTTTGTGCTGGTGGTTACATTCCATGCATCAGCTCTCAACTTGTTTCGAGATATTCTATCTTAATCAGGACGGCAACTCCTAATTTGCATAGACGTTGTGAGGCACACATGCGTCGTGATTTGATTTTGTATTAGTTTTCTTCAAACACATGAACAAGTCTGTATGTGAGAGAGAGAGAGAGAGCTTTTCTCTTTTGGGGAATGCCGATGCCTCTTATTAAAATAAACATTTTATAAATACACCCCTACCCTTAATTTTATGTATCCACTTTTTTTTTATTTTCTTATAATTAAAACATTATGATTTATAACAATCCTCCTCTCTCTCTCTTTATTGTTTTGTCTCTCAAAAAGTTTTGAGAGTTAGAACGACACTGGCAAAAAAAAAGTTGAGAGGACAACAAAAATAAGAGAAAAAAAGTTTATCTTTTTTTTATAATGACGCAGTTATCCCTATTTCTATCACATGAGTGGAACCATCTTCTTTTCTTTTTGAAAAAAGTTGATGTAATGACAAAATGTTTTTGAAGAAAGTGAGTTTGAATAAAGTTGACAATTTTTTCTCGAAAATAAAATCTAGCTCATGTAAAATGATCCAAAATATTTTTTTTTCTGTGCTGTAAATATTTTTCAAGCTCAAATTATCAATTTAGGAAATAAACAACATTATACACATGGAAGAGTAGAGGGGCTGAATTTTTTTTAAAAAGTGTTGAAAAACAAATTCTTTTTTTTTTCTCCTAAACAAGTCCTCAAGCTTTTTGACTCTTAATTGTAAAAAAAAATTATTTGTGAAAGTTTATTATTTGTTTAACAATTTGAGCTTTGATAATTTATTTTTTTTATTCTATTTTTTTATGTATATTATCTGTCAAGATAATTCTTTCGTAAATTATTGATCCGTTTACTTGATACAGAGAGCGGACGGACGCATTTCATTGTAATTTGTATGTGCATACAACACACACCTTGAAAAAAATATTTCTAAAGATGAGATACTCCTTTTTATCTTATCTCTCTTATCAGATACTACAGATAAATACGGACAATCTAGATTAAAGAATGAGTCTTGGTATTGTAATTTATTACATTTCAAACTAACTAAAAAAATCCACATCCTCCTTAACTATTTCCCCCTTTTTCTTATGTGTATTATTCGTAGTTATTTTTGCATTAAAGCATGGGAAATTGTCAAGAGAGAGGGACAGGTACAAAAAAGGGAATTATTTGGGGATAGCTCAGAGGGAATTGTTGTTGTTGAAATGAACATGAAAAATTTTGCATGGTAATGACCTTAATTAGGTGAGAGAAGGGAGTAGAAAAAAAGTGAGAAATGAGGGACAGTCAACTTAACTGACGATGACTATCTACAGAGAGAAAGAGAGAGAGAGAGAAAAAAAAACTTTTTTGTGAATATTTTAAAAAGAATCACCATAATAATCTACACACTACACTATACCTCACTCCATATAGACTTCAGTGCAGCTGTGTCTTTTTTAGAGAGAGAGAGATGAAAAAGGATAAAAATTCCAAGGAACCAAGGAAGAATATATTGCTGTTGGGAAGGTGGGGATGGCTAGAGAGAGAGAGAGAGAAGGTACAGGTAACTCAATTACGAGACAACTCATGAGTATGTTACGCGTACGTATGTATATTGCCAAGAGGCCTTAGAGCCTGTCTAGCTTTATTATTTTGCATTTTGTATTTTATCTTTCTCAACAGTGCACACACAACAGACACTTTGTACATGTCTATACTGTCTATGTCCCCGTACAGATACAAATGCTCAAATTCTCCTTCACTTCTCCGTCACACACAAGAAAATACAAAAACCTTTTTTCACTACACAGAGACAGAGAGAGAGCATCACTTGCAATTTTCTTCATTCTTTTACTCTTTGTGTCATAATATTCAGTGGAGGGAGGCAGACGCCTTGACGTAACAAGAAAAAAAAGAAGTGCGAAATTCGATATCATCATCCAACTTGAAACTGGGAATGGCAGTGGCAGAAAAAAGAGAAAATAAAAACTAGAAGATAATAAAAGAGATTAAAGGGAGAGAAGAACTAGTAAAGAATATATAAGACAAACCATAGAATTTTTTTCCCTGACCCACAGGTCTCAAGTTTGAATGTAAATTTACTCTTGTTTTTTTCCCTCTCTCTCTCTCCGTATGATTTGTTATGTAAGGAGTTGACTACAACGCCTCTTTTTCAACACTAACACTCTGATTCCTACCTTTTTTGTGTTGTCTATTTCATCCTCCCCTCCGTTTATTTTGTCAAGGTTGCCGCCACTATCCTTTCCGATGCACTATGTTGGATGTATTATTTATTACTTGAACTAGTTCTTTTTATTTTGTAAAAATTTACTCCATTTCTCTCTCTCTCTTTGTCTTGTGTGTGTGGAGGGTTTCTATACTGATAAAGTTTTTTAGTAAAAGTCTATAGACTTTGTAGTGTTTGCACTATTTGCAATTTTCATACAGGAAATAAAGAACAAGGTCATGAAAGGATGAAAAGATGGTTTTTTTTTCTCAGAATTTTTTTTTGCTCATGTCTTGCACTTTCCATAATTTTTTTTTGCACACTGACAACCAAAATGAAAACAACAAGTCACACGATAAATTTATTGACACACACACACACACAACACTAGAAAAAATGCTGAGCAAAGAGAACAAAAAAAAGCCCCCTGAGTAGCCCTGTGAACAATCAGGGGCAGTGTAAACATTGATGAATAGAGAGAAAGTTGTTGACTTTACACAAAAAAAATTGTGCGAATTGTCAAAAATGCAAATTTTTCAAACAAAAAAAAAATCTCAAAATACAAATACAAATTAAGGTAAATTGTAAATTGTGAGTACACAACAAAAGGAGGAAAGAGCCGGAAACGGAAGTAAAAAATATTTTTGAGAGAGAGAGAGAGTTTTTCTTACCAAAAATTCTTGTACTTTCTCTTCCTTTTCTGTTGAAGGCTTAATAAATCGTGGGAATTGGAGAGAGAGGGGACATAACCAGAGACAGAGGGAGATGGAGAGAGAAAGATGGTAGAAGAATTGGATTGTGTGAGACTATATATATATATAGGTGTATATAGTCTGTAGCATCAGTTTGCAATAAAACGTAGATAAATTACAATGAAATATCTGAAGGGTTCAAGCAATGCAGTTAATATTAAGTAGAAGGACATTAACCATAGAAATGTGGTTGAGTGTGACTACGTTGGATTGGTGTGGCTGAGGGTTTTTCTTTTTGGTACATGAGGGAAAGGGAGACATGGCTACCTTTCGTGAGAGGAGGGGGAGAGAGAAAGAGGGGAGGATAATATAATGGGAATGGATAAATTATGTATATATGGATACGCTCTTAGATTATATACTCGTATCTATACACATTGCCCTGTCGGAAGTTCCCAGTTCTGTCCTAAGTCGTAGGTAGCATTCAGCTGGAAAAAGGGAGAAAGTCAGTGACTCAGATATTCTGTCCCTCTCTCTCTCTCTCTCGTCTATATGTATCCTTATATTAGAAAGAGTGCTAATGGTGTGTGGTATTGAGTATACATAAATGGTTTGAAAATAAGTTATTTCTTGGTTTAAAGAGAAATGGCATATTTGTGGGCTTTTTATCTGAAGAGCCATTCGTTTTCCCTTTTCTCTCTCTCTCTCTCTCTCAAAAGAGAAAGCTGAGTTTTAGCTTTTTTTCAAGTTGTAGCTTTTTCTTTTATTTCTGCAGAATTGTCATGGTTTGTATGGCGGGTGCAAAAAATAGAGAGAGAGAGAAAGTCAAGACGCGTTTTCCATGCCATGCAATAGACGGCAGAGTTAAGGCTCGAGTTTAAGAGACACTACGAAAGAAAGAGAGAAAGTAAAGCATGAAGGAATCATGATATAATAATATGTGAAAGAATAAGAAGTAGCTTGAAGAGGCGGAAGGATACGTTAGTAACGTCCATGAGAGAGAGACCCTCTACAAAAGTGCGAAAGAGAGAAATAGGATTGCAATAAAAAAAGGAAGGGAGAGTGAAGTCAAGATGCTGACGATTTGAGGCGTTATGGTTTCCGGGAAAAGGCACTTTCGGATTGAAAAATGGTCCATAGAAGAAACAGAAAAGCCTATTTTTTTCTCAGACTTTCTCCGGATACTATATATTTTCACATTCCCACACACTCCCCCCCCTCTTCTCTTTTTTCTTTCATACTTTTTACTCAGATTGCAACCAAACACACACTCTCCCTCCTCTGCTATATATACAGTACATATTAGTAGTACCAGTAGCAGATAGGGTGCATAGCACAGTCCATGGTGGTACAGTACATACAAGTGATACATGTTCAGTGAGTTCCATGACATGGCGTAGCTGATATAGCCTTGTGTGTGTGTGTGGTTACGGCAAATTTAAAGTTGACTGGTTTTTTTCTCCAACTCTACAGTCTACACACATTTTTCAATATAAAGAGAAAGCAAGTCAAATCCAAAACCAAATTCAAACCGCCAGAGCAAAGCTCAAAGTAAAAAAAGAGGGGATAAAAAAATAGAGAAAGACAGGGGACGATAATATGGGAGCATAGGGTTTTCTTTCTTTTTTTCCCTACAAGACAAAAGTATAGAAAACCTCCTTCATCCAAAAAACTTTCTCCATATAAAAAACCACGTAGACCACCAAACCATCAGACCAAGTCGTGCTCCCTCTCCTTCATCTTCTCTCTCTCTCTCTCTCTCTTGCTCTCTGACTTGAATGTTCCTAACTTGAAGTCTGAGAGAGAGAGAGAAAACAAGTAATTTAAGATGTAAAAATCTTCCTTTGTCCTACATCTCTTATATAGACTAGACTGTATACATATTTTATGTGTAGATACATATATCCACATGTATAACTTTTGCTTTCTCTCTTTCTCTTTGTAAGCTATTTAGCTCCAAGCATCTGTTCTCCGTATTAGGAATGTAATGTGTAGAATTGTAAACCAACAAGGAGGATTTTACATTGCCATTTTTTTTTAGTTTTTCTTGGAAAAAATGGGAGAACACTTGACTCAAAATTTTACCTGGGTTTCAATTCTCATTTGCCGTCAAGTTGTGGGATATTTATGTAACATCATTTCATGTATTATACATTATACGCAATTTTACATTTTACTAATAATTTAAATACAGAAGAGAAATATTCCAAATGTGGACTTTCTCCTTGTAAAATTGTGGGCAAGGGTGGTGCATATATTTATTATATATAACTTTTGGATGATACTTTACATGGCTAGACCTGTTTTACACTTCTATCATCTATGAATGTGTTTACATCAGAATTTCAAATTTTTCTCATGTAAAGACTCCTACACGAAGCTAGGAGGACTTTGAAGTGGGTGAGTGAAAGAGAATCGAGGTTACTTTCTCTCTTTATAACATATCCCTCCCCCATCTCTTCTTTCAACCCAATGACTTTGATTCTATTTTACAAGCTGATTTCTACTTTCTTCTTCTTCTTCTCCTTTGATTTTTGTGGTGTACTATTAAGACCAGCTTGAATGATTTTTCTTGGTCTTTTGTCTCTCTCTCTCTTTCTCTCTCTTTCATAATGTACACATATTTTTTCCAATATTATGTCATCCTTTCTACTAATACATTACCATCCGCTTTCTCTTTTCATGTAATTTCCAAGAAACTGTGTACAATATTTAATTTTAAAAAGTATTGAATTTTTTTTAAAAAAATCAATTTTTGTTTTCTCCTTCTCCAATAAAATTTCAAATTATGGAAAAATAATTCAAGTTAATATTTTGTACATAAAAAAATTTGTAGATCCAATTACCAAAAATTAGATCAAAGGTAATGGTTTGGTTTGTAGTTAATAAAAATACTAGAGTAGTGAAAGTACTACAAGGAAGGTAGGATGTGTGATAGGGGAAAGGCAGTGATTTGAAATAAATGATTACTTGTTCATCTCATATTTTCTCTTTTTCCCTTTCTCATGTCTCTGTGCAATTGTATTGTGAGAGAAACTAGTGTTTGGTTTGGTTGAGTTGCCAGTCGCATTAAATTTTCATTTATCAATTTACAAAGCTCCCTTGTTTTTAACGGCCACATGAGCTACCAAGAGAGAAAGTCTATGAGAATTGAGTGGTTTGGTGTTTTTGAGGAGAAAGGAGGGGGGCCATTGTAGGTTTCCTCTTGTCTTTGTCTTCCATACAAGAGAGAGAGTTAACAATCCCCCTTCTTTCTTTCCCCATCACAGAGACACACAGAGAAAGCATTCTTGTTTGGAGAACCACATTTCACCTACTCCTCCATGTTGGAGTAAGAGACAAGAGTATATCAAGACATAGAAAACATAACGTTAGAATAAACTCTATGAGTTTAATAGGACAGGCACTAGGGAGTGCTGTAGAGAGGGTGTGGGACAAGATGAGTAATAAAATATGTAGATAGCAAATTAAAGTCAGTCGCGTTTGGGGCTGTGAGAACTTTAAACGTGGAATAACATGTCGACGACATGGCCACTGTATTTTTCTCTACACATATCTCTCCATTTAACTATATAAAAAAAATATGTACAGCCAACGGGCTTCAAAGTAAAAGACAATTGACAGTCAGACTTTCCAGCTAAACTTTGGAGAATCATCGTCGAGACATAAGACAACAAGCCTAGTGTGTACAGTGTACATTGTACAATTCAAAAAGTTGGACTTGACTTGAACTCCACCATTTTTTTTCAACAACTCACAACTGTTTTAAACTACAATGCCATTCTACAGTTGAAAATACTTGTTAAGCGAAAATTAAACCTTGAATTATTTAATACTTTCTTTCTTACACTTGTCTCTAACTTTCTCTCAGTTTCCTCCTGACCTCTTGAGTCAACCATCAAGTCTGAGGTCATGGCCGTGTACAGTTCTCGTGTAGATAATTTTGAAGAGAGTAAAACTGTGGAATATACATAACGATTAGAGAATGTACACAAGGAGAAAGTGGAGAGTAAATAGAGTGTGTCTTAAGGAAAGTTGAAAAGCGGAACGACATTCATGTCAGATCCACCTTCTCCACACAAACTATTCTATGTGTAGAGGCTATGAAATGGTAGGGGAGAGAGACTATAACAGTAATTTATATGTATCCCTGTACACTCTCATCCTAACCACATTAATAGTAAGAGATGCCTCAAAGTCTCCACAGGGTTCAATCCTTGTGCTCTTTGTGGAGCTCCCCTATAAAGAATGTAAGGTATGGCAAGTTTTCTTGTTTTTTTGGGGGAGAAGAAAAAAAAAGAGAAAGCATTTGCATGCATACGTTCATGTTCATGCATAGAAAATAGCTCACTCTTCAACTCTTACTCTATGGTTTACACTTGGCCATACATAGAGAGAGAGAGAGAGAGAGAGAGAACATTTGGTTGTACTAGTGTGCACACATAGCACATAGCACAGTGGAAAACTTACCTTGAAGCCAGCCATCTCTTCGTCTCCATTTTCTGTGAAAATTGGAAATGCTTGTGGCATTTCACGATGTATTGGTACTCAAGGAAATTTATTCTCAACTTTTCTTCTTCCTGCCTCGTAAAAATGCCCAATAGAACCACACTCAACGATCTACCATCCCTCTCTCCCTTTCTCTTTATAGAGTGTACTGTTATATAGAGTGATATGAAGAAAGCGAGAAAAAAAAGTATTTTTTTGTGCAAATAATCCTTTCTATACACTCGACGCTTTGAGTCATGTATAAAAAAAGAAATGTGAATTTACTTCTTTTCTCTCTCTCTCTTTTTCTACAATCTTTTACTCTATATAAACCAAATTGATGCATTGGTAAAGCATATTGATGGCATTATTCTACTACACATTGCAATTGCCACTAGCTATATTTTGTGACTATCATATCTCACAGCTTGCCATTTTCTCCAATTTTTAGTTCCGAATTATTTTTTTTTATAAATAAAATTACAAATATTGTATCCATATTTTATAATCATTTTTTGCCTCTGGTGACAATTGAGAGAGAGGGAGAAAATAATTACAAAATTCTGTTTTTTTCTCCTCTATTTTATTTTATATACTTTACTCTGTTTATGCCATCCATTTGTAATTTGATACATTTCACTTGCCTCTTTTCACTCAACTAGGCCATTATTGAGAAAGGTGAATGGGGCATATAAAACAATAGATTATAGTCTATAGACTACATGAAAAGATGGAGTCGATTGACGAGGAGAGAGAGAGAGAGAAAAAACCAAACAAACGACATGTATTTACTTCCCTGTCTCATACTTTATAGTCAATCTCTGTTCACAGACAATGATATACATATTGGGACGTGTAAGGGAGAAAGCGAAAAAAAATGTCAGTCTATTTGAATCAAAGTGTCTCACACTTGATATGTCTTTCACGTGCCCCAGTCCCCCCTCCTTTATTTTTTTTTAGTCACCGTCGAGCTCAAAGAGAGAGAGTGGTTTTTACTTGACATGAGATAAATTATTATCCATTGAGAAGTGTCAAATACTTTTTTTTTATTCTTTTCCTCTCTCCCCCATGCCATGCTTGTGTTGGGGAAAGTTTTTTTTTGGAGAGGGGAAAAATCTACAGACACATCGGATCCATGGGAAATATGCAAGAGCCGGCCGGCTTTATTGAATGTAGAGAGTAGATTCTAGAGCATGGAGAGAAAGACAAATCACAATTCTTCTTTTATAATCCATTCAGACAGGGGGGTTGTGTGTGTATTGTATGTGGTTTAAGTTTTGATAAGGATTTTCTATGGATAATACACGTGGTAAAAAGTGTATGAGTAGCCCAATAGATTTGGCTAATCTAAGACAAATTACATGCATACATACAGGAAATAGTTATAGACTAGAGGGCATAGAGTACATAAGTGTGTGTGTGTACAAATACAAGTTACTTGACAAAAGGCAATAGCCTGTTACATGCACAGTCAAAATATCCCAAACCCACCAACCACCATCACACCAAAAACACGGTTGGTTGCTTTCTCCATTTATCCTTTTGAAATGCCAGGACGAGACTTTCATTCAAATAAATGTGAGAAATATTGACTCATGTCCCCCCTCCCCCTCTCTCTTTTCTCTCGTACTTTTTGTGCCTATGTTATACCAATGGCCAAAGACTGTGAGTGCATGAGAGTAAATACAGGGGCTAACCCAAACATCAACATGGGCCACACAACACAATGCAATGCTCAACTCAAGAAAATGAAAGTAGAGCCCTTGTACTACCAAAGGATGGTAAAACCTCTCTCTTGTTCTTTCATGTCTCTCTCTCTGTCTGTTTTCCTACGGCGTCGATTCTTCGTAATTTTATACCGTGAGAATAACATCCTTTGTTTGTACACTACCTCTCTCTCTCTTTCGTAGAAACCGTCATTCAATTTAAATATTTTCTACTGAAAAATAGTGGACAGTGGACAGTGTACAAACATACTGGTCAAGAACAAATTTTTTTGTGTGAAATTAAACATTTTTTTATTATTGTACAAATGTGGAGGATAGATGGCCATAAAATAAATTTAGAGTTTATTTATTCAAGCTAAAAAAATACACAGAAAGAGAAAGAGAATTGAATGATTATTAATTTTGTCATGTGTAAGCCACACGTTCTTAACACAAAATTTCATTTGTGTGTGACGTTACGAGTACAATTATCAACTCTCTTTTTTTTCTTTTCTTTTTTTACGCACTAGACAAATGAACATGGCATACAATTTTAGCTTGTAAGTTGAACATGGTATGGACAGAGGGATATGCTAATGATTTCCTTTTTTTTGGGAACCACAATTTAGATTAGCCATGGTTTTGCCCCTCTGTTTATTTCTCTCTCTCTCTCTTTCCCTTTGGGTCATAACTAATGGCCATGGGAAAGGAAAGACTGAATAAATTACACAACACACTCCAAAAAAAACACTCCAACTCTTCCCCCTCTTGCTCTTGTACATGGACTGGAATTGGAGGTGGAGGTGGAGGTAGTTGGACAAGGACTTTGGTTCCATTTAAAGTGACTAAGCTCACATGCTATTAAGGCACACTATTTACATGGAAAGTGTAAAATGAATGGACAAATGTATATGTGTGTAATTACATAATAAAATACAGGGAGTGAGAGAGAACAATTAAAAAGGCTAAAAGATTAAATAGAAAATACTCTCCACTCTATTTTCCTTTAGTCTCAAACTAAATTCGCTGTACTCAAATCTCAATAAATAATGGAAGAGAGATTAAATTGATACTAAATAAAAATTTCATATCATAATTTAACTACAAGTCAAATCCTAATTTTAATGACTACAACACAACCCATATCATACATAATAACACAAATACTCACTATCGTAGTGATGAGTAGTGTACCACAGAGAGAGAGAGAGAGTAATTCATGGAACATAATAAAGTGTTGAATATTCAAATTGGGCAATAATATACATGTTAACCATTTATTTGTACACACACACAAGAGAGAGAGAGAGGGGGGAGACTCCATTTTGTATGCCTAACCTTAAGTACTTGAGGTTTTGGAAAATATTTTGATTTATTGTCAACACATGTATAATTAACTGTATGGCCTGTTATAAAAGCAGCTTTTATATATAACAGAGAGAGAGATACATATTGTGTAATGTACACAGGTAAAAAAATGGATAATTGAGTCAATGGCAGAGAGAGAGAGGCTCAAAGTTGAAAATGGAATTTCAGTGTTTAAATTAAAGTTATTAACTTGCTGTCAAAAAATAAACTCTAAACGAAGCTCAGTTATTAAAAGGAATCTCCTTCAACATTATCTATTAACATGAGAGAGAGAGAGACAGTGATCATGCATCAAATTTTACATGTTGACTATGCCAAGCACGTCCCATAAGCCCAGAAAAAAGATGCTGGGCAAGTGGATCTTGTGAGATGTTGACTAAAATATTAACTTTAATAGTTAACCAAATAAGAATGAATTGTTTTTTTATTCTTCTTCTTCTTCTCATCTTCTTTGGAATGAAGATGACTTGGCAGAAAATATGACAATGAGTACTAACAAGTAGAGAGAATATTAATTAACATTTTCATTTAAATGAAAGATATCAATTTGAATTTTTTCAATTTTTTTTGCACATTTTTCTTTTTTGCATATGAACAACATTTAATATTTAGTCACAAGCATTTAAAGTCAGTTAACAAAAATGATTTTAGTTCAAATGGAATGAATATTACAAGACAAAAATCAATTTTTAATTTTTGCATGTTTGTAGTTTTTGATTTCTTTTAAAAAATAATTTAAAATAGAAATACCTAATTAATTAATTATTTGTAGTTTAAATTAAATTAAATTAAAAATTAGTAACTAAACTATCAACCCATTTTGCACTTTCTACATGATGGAATGTAAACTAACAAAAATTAATATATTTTGAGTGTCTCTTTTTTTTCCTCTAAATTTGGAATGATGAGAATTTAATTATTTTTAACAAATTTTTTGTTTGTTTCAATCAAAAATAAATTAAAGCATGATTTTATTTAATTTGAAATTAAAATTCTTTTCTTTTTTTAAAAAAGAAAAGAAAAGAAAAACATTCTTTTTGAAAAATTATGTCTAGAAAGCGTAGAATGGGTTCAAGAAATTCTAAGCATATTTTTGTAGGTTTAACTTTTCTTGTTTCAGTTCCCATCATCCACACAACTGGGATTCTGGGTCACAAAGGTAATTAAATTTTACCTGTATTTTAATTTAAAATTTTAACGAGTACATAAAATCTTAAAAAACTGTTTATTTAAGTAAAAATATTTTATTTAAAATAATTAGGAAACCTCCCTTGCGATGTGCGTGTGCCAACAAACATGCGAGATGACAAACTTCACATGGTCCTCTGGTTTCGAGACAAAGACGGCGAGCCAATTTACAGGTGAATAAATCCCTTTTTTAAAATTCTACAAAAAATTTAGTCTCTCTACATAAGTACATACATCAAATTGAGTGATATCCACGAGGCCGGCATATTTTTTTTCAAAAAAAAAGTTACAACATTTTTTCAAAATTACAGGGCAATTTTCCCTCTAATTATACAAATAATATAAACCATTTCCTCATTTCCCTAATAATTACATTGAAAGCGTTAAAATGGCTAAAACTATTAAATTCTTCCCCTCAAAAAAATATACCACAATTGTTAATGTTATTCCTGTGGTGACTTTTTTAAATGAGGAATTAAAATAAAATAAAAAAAACTGCAGCTCCATCAACAACACAGCGGCACCTTTAACTAATGGTTGTACATATAGCTTGGAGCCATAATCTTTCTATTCATTCGACTGACTGTGTGCATAGTTAGAAGTGAGAGAGAGAGAGAGAGAGAGAGAAAGAAAAAAATGGAGAGGGTAAGGTGCTAAACACGGTATTTATCTTTATATTATAATGGTAAAAGGAGGGGATCGTAAAAAGCTCTAAGCGGTCTTTTATCTTTACATGGTTGGAAAATTAGTAGATTTTATTTTATGCTCATAGCTTAAACATTAAAGCAATAGCACTCTTTTTCTCTCAATCTTGTCAATTTTATATTCTCTCTCACACTAACTGATCCATTAAATATAAACTACACACACACACACACATCCTAAATGGTAAATGGGTGGCCATTTCTTCACTTTTCTTAAACAAACTCCTTCAACTTATTTCTCTCTCTCTCTCTCTCTCTTTCTTCAATTACCAGAAAACAGACAAAACTCAACTTGTTCCATTTAAATATTTCCTCCACCCTCACTCACTCTATGGCTGGCAGTCCCCTAAATTGTATTGGACATTAATAGGGACGAGAATGTGAAATTAATGAATCAATAATGATTTTTTTTAGTATTTGGCACACTTTTAATGCCAAAAGAAAAATAATAATATTGAGTATAAATTTCTTCCCTTAATATATTCCCACAATCACTTTCTCTCTCTATGATAATGATAGAAATCACAATGGAAAAAGAGAAGAAAGCAAAATAGATTGCCAAATATTTTTTTTTCGCATTTCGCATATTGTACGAAAAAAAACTACTCCACTCCAACTCCAATCTGCCTACCTGACTCCACTACTTTCACTTGTAATACGCCTGAAATTGTGTGTGTGTGTACTACACGCAGAGTTTTTTTTATAAAAGAATAAAAGACCAAAGCTTGATTCTGCATGCATAAGTAATTCAAGTCAATTTCATTGGATCGTATTGGAAACTATGGACTGTACTGGAGACTGGAGAGAAAAAGAGAGAGAAAGCAAGTGCCAAATATGACGATAATCAAAGGAGGCTGAACAATTTTATGAGAGGAACATGGCAATCACCGGCTGTAAAAATGCGAGAGTTGCCTTAAATGGCCTTCTCGCCTGCCGACCCCTATACATATACAATCCACTTTCTCCCCTTGTATAATATTGACTATAGCCAGTACAAAGGAATTCAAGTTGGAAGCCAAAGTCAATTGTTAGACACACACAAAAAAAGAGAAAGCTAAAGCCAACCTCCAATCTATTTGGAAATATGTAGGCGTTGTTATCTTGCTCTCTCCATGCTTTTCTCTTTCCTCTTTTCACCAAAATTTTTTTTTGGGGGAGAGCCTCACTTTCACTCTTGGCTCGTGTCAACTTGGTTGTGAATTCAGTGCGAAAAAAACTGTTCTAATAAAATGATTGAGTGTAGATTTGGCTCAATGAATGTTGAGAGCTATCTCTAACAATAAGTTTTGGTACAAGAAAAAAAAAATTGAGAGAAAGTTAAGCTTGAGTATTGGACACGATCTAATCGTCGGTCGTCGTGTAAGTTGATTTTCAAATACGTTGGAGTTTTACAAAGGAAAAATAAAGGCGGAGAAAGTAAATGAACGTTTTATTGTAATTTAACATTTTATTAGTCAACAACTGTACGAGAAAAAAACAGAAAAATGTCAAGAGGTTAAAATCGTGAGATAAATGAAGGGAGAGTTAAAAATGAGTTTAAAACAATTAAATTAAAAAATTTTTCTAGTTGAAGAATTGTAACAAAACAGTTTAGAATTCACAAGGATGAGTGTGTGCGTAGGAGACAAAGAGAAAGGTAATTTAGAGTTAAATAGATTTACAGCTTGAAGAATACAGTTAGAAAAAGGAGGGGGAGGGTGAGGGTGTTAATTTACCGATACTTTCTTTACAATTTAATTAGCTTTCACATACACACAATGGAATAAATGACGATATTTGAGTACCAAAGGGGGAGCATTGTAGACAGTCCTAAAGAGGAAAAGTTGATGAAAGTAAAATTGTGAGTTGAAGCTGGAGGATTTCGCTAATGAAATTAAAGTAATCTAATCTAACTTTCTGCTAGAAATAGCAATCAGAATTAGTCAAACTTTTCTCCTTTCTCCACCCAAAAAAAAGAAAGGAAAAGGAAGAGGGAGGAGAAAGGACTGAGAACCTAATTAACTAGCTCCATGTGCTTTGTGAATATAAATAACATTACAAAATTTTAATTTATTTTTATTTTATTATCCAAAATTTTGTAAATTCTTTCACACACACTTTCTCTCTCCCATGTTTAATGTTGACACAAATTATTTTTTTCTGAAAATTTTTAAAACTTCAAGACCACAAAATCAATTTTCCGTTAAATTAAAATTTTGTTAATTTCATGACTTCAAAAAACCTCAAAAAATATTGGCCACAACTGTAAAATAAAATTGAGGCAAATTTAATTAACGTACAAAAAAGGACACCGTTCACGTGTCTCCGTGGAGAAAGACAAAATGGAGTAAATTCATGAAAAAAAGTGTAGAATAATCCATTTGTATGGATGACAAGACAAGCAAAGGAAAAAAAACAAAATAGAAGCATGGCAGGCTCCAAAGAAATGGAATGGATGGTCGTATAATTTAAAATCAAACAGTGCATAAGTTGTAATGTAAGAGTGTTACATATATTAAACCAACATCTTTTACATGTAGTGAGTACAAGACTTTCTCTTTTCTGTCTTGTGTGTAAAGTTGAAATAAGAGAGAGAAAGAAAAGAACTTGAAATCTGCTTGGAATACGTGAAAAGGACTTTGGTATTGATTTTACAATAAATTTTCTTTCTCTTGTTGGGGGTTATCACTTTCCCTGGGTGACCATTGGGTGAATATTCTTTTGTGTGTGAGCGAGTGGTTAACGACAAGACATATTGCTTACTTCATTTCATCTCCTTCAACCCATTCTCCTCATTGTTGTACTTTCACTCTCACTCACGTTTCTCCCCTTTCCCTACTCTCCTCCTCCTCTTCTTTCAAGGATCAGTAAAAGTGTGGGAGGACATAAAAAAAAGACAGTGATCGTAGGGCCGCTGTAGAGAATCCAAAGAGAAAGGGAGAGAGAGAGAGACAAAAAAAGAGGCTAAGGGCAAAATAAAGGGGGGAAAACCGAAAGGAGAATGGGTTACCTTTTTTTAGGTGCCTTTGTCATGGTCATGGGATAAGAAAAAAAAAGGAGAAAACGATTGGATGGTCTCCCCCCTTTTTTATATATATACACACAGCTTGACATTGTGATCATTAGGTTCTTTTCATGAAATTGAAATAACGTGTCTCTCAGGCTGAGGCACTTCTCCCCGCTGCATGACGAACGAGGTTCAGTTCTGAATTTTGATTTTTGACTTTACATCCTACACAATATATATATATATACATATATATAACAAGAAAAGAGAAAATACTTTTCACATCTCTCCTTGTTTCATTTTATCCACAATTTTTTTGAAGGAGAATTTTTTTTTAAAAAAAAAGGAGAAGATTTAATTTCGTCTCAATTTATTCTTTTGAAAAATTATTTAAAAAAAATTCATCCTCTTTTAGTGGTACTTTCTCTCTCTCTCTCTCTCTCTCTCTCTCTCTCTCTTGTATATAAAAAAATCAAAGTCTAAAGTGTTTTAATAACTTTAACCACAAGCCCCCTGTTTTTCCTTTGTATTTTTTTATGGATACAAAAAAACTGATTTTAATTTTACAACATTTCATTTTTATCCCGGTATTAAATTAAATTTTAAACAATTTAATAAGCTCTCGGGACAGTCACGTGAAGATGGAATTATAAATTTATTTTCATTTAAAAATTTGAATGTTTTTTTTTCTACAAATAAAAAAATAAAATGTACAGTTACTCACAATTTTTGTACTATTGAAGGTGAAAGGAGTATATTTTGATGGGTACAAAAAAGGGGCCATATTTTATCATAAATAAATGCTAAGAATAATATTCTCTTTGCATATTTTTTTTTGTAGAGAATGATGATATGAGATATAATGTAGGATATATTTTTTTAGTAAAAAAAAGGGAGCGAGAAATCTTTGCCTATTTTGTTGTAGAATCCAGTCCACGTTTTCCTTCCGCTTCCCCCTATTACACGTAGGAAGGGAACAAGACCACATTTCCGTCAGAGGAAGGAAGTCTCTGACAGCCTATTTATTGCTCCTCTTCTCTTCTGTCTTTCTCTTCTCCATCGCCTTTTCTCTTTGAAGAGAAGGAGAGGAAGTGAAAGTTGAGACTGAGTCTGGCTAGAAATAGGAACTTTAGTATGAGGATAAGACTTGTACATGTACAAAGTTGAGTCCTCCCTATAATTTGAATTTCTTATACATTTTCTCTATTCCCCAACAAATTTGTATGCATTATGTACATTTCTGCATCCTCCCTTCCTATATTTTTCATAAGGTTGTAAAGGCAACCTTCCTTATGTTTTTTCTTTCACTTTCTCCTCCCTCCTCAACTATATTAAACCTGGCAAGAGAAAGCAGAGAGTGAGCAGACGGAGGAGTGAGGGCGACTTTGTGTTGTTGGTTAGCAAAAAAAAGAGTAAAGAAAAAAATAACATTTTTTTTGCGTTTATTTGTGTGTATGACTTTCTCTTCTCCATGTTTATAGAGTCTTGTGCATATTTTACTTATGGGCTTCACCTGTGAGGAATCATGAAAGCGCTGATAACATGAAAGAAGCTTTCATGGCTCTATAAATATTTCATGGATGATATTTTGTTGGTATCTTGTTTGTCTTCTTTCCCCATCCTCTCCGTACTTTCTCTTTCTCCCTTCTGCTTCATGCTCTCTCTCTCTCTCTCTCTCTTGCCATCCCTGACTTTCTTTTTGAGATGTTGGCGTACAATGAGCTTTGACTTGTTTCGTCACCATAAATACACAAGACGATGTGAGAGAGAGAGAAAGTTGGATACATATTTTTTGTCCTTATAGAGAAAGAGAAAATGATTGCTTATGCTACATGTACTAAAGTTTGTCCCCAATGGGGAATTTGTGCATGTATCATGGGTAGGGAGGGAATTGTTTGAATGTACTCTTTTTTATACACTTGCCGCTCTTCTTGGTAGTCTATACCGATTCAACATCTTTTTCTTCAACTACTCTATTTACCTCTACCATAATTTCCCACACGTTCCTTTCCCCTACATGTACAATCATACTTTGTATATCTTAGGAAGAAAGTAAGAGTGACTTGTACGACTTGACTAAAAACATAGGGTTGTCTATAGTTCACAACTGCGTAAATAAATTTTGTACTAACCATCTAAAATCCCATGGTAGGCATACACTAAAGAAAGAGAGAGAGAGAAAGTCAAAACATGAAAGGAGCTACATTTTACCATGGCCTATCTTTTCTTCTGGTAAAAGTCTTACCTTTATCTTCATTTTATTACCTTTATTTAACATACTGATAAAATACGGGCAATGTACCTTGATCTCATCATGTTGCAAAAATTTTCTTTTTGCAAAGTAAGGCAACTAAATTTATCCCAGACCTCCACAGAGACTCACTCTTGTTAAATTTTCTTACTTACTAGGTTCAAGTAAATTAAATATAAGTGTATGCTTTTAAAAGTCCTTTTCTTCAAATTCACTTTCTCTTTACTTTAAGTTGTACAAGTTTCTTGCGGGACTGTGAGAATTTGAAGACTAATTGTGAGGTAATTGGACAAAGTTGGATAATTTGTGAAGTTAGATAAAAAAAGAAAGAAAAAGAAATATTTTGTACAAATTCATTTCAAAGTCAATTTTATATTTGTTTTTTTGGACGGATAAATAGTTTAATGGCATGCCATGTCGTGTCATGTATTTGCCTTTAAATATTGTGTAATTTTAAGGAGACAGTTTTTTTTTTAAATTGAAGATAAAAATTATTGTATGTATTTGTAATTTGTTTTATTTTTTTATTGAGATTTATATTGCTTTTTATACACAATAAATGAGATGAGATAAAACCAAAATTTCTATTTAATTTTTCTCTTTATCTTTTCTCCACTTTCTCTTCTTGTTCTACAAGAAACCAACAAGCAATAAAATTTTGGCTAGAATTTCATACAAAAAAATGTCAAAGTTTTTTCTTAACGATGTAATTAGCACACTGGCCAGAATATAATAGGGAATGGCCAGTGTTGCATGGACAGAATTGTTTTTTGAAGGATTAATTAATTTAATAGTAGAGAGGAAAATGTAGATTTGAGACAATTGTAGAAAATG
Source organism: Arrhopalites spinosus (assembly GCA_034700945.1). NCBI lineage: Eukaryota > Metazoa > Arthropoda > Collembola > Symphypleona > Arrhopalitidae > Arrhopalites > Arrhopalites spinosus. The sequence goes on along the minus strand of JAQIVZ010000238.1, from coordinate 63,279 downwards.
TACAAAAGTCCTAAAATTTATTGTTGGAGTGTGCATAATAATATAAAGTATGGCGGTATTAAAATATATATAATATTTTATCATAATATTTGTGCGTATTTAATCGTCAAGAAAATTAGAGTAAAGAGGCCAAGTTTATCATTATCATAGAAGAGAGAGAGAGAGAGATAAGAATAATCCTGGGCATTGGGCGAAAATAGAGGACACACACACACAAAGAGAAAGGAATGTTGGCCAGACAATTCATGGAGAAAGCGTGAAAGTTTAGTCGAGTGTGAACACTTAGATAATCAGGTTGAAAACTTTTACCTTTATGTATACACATGTACATTCATAAAAGAAGAGTCGCTCCTGTGTGTTCCTATTTTGGGCAACTTCCTTGAAAGAGAAAGTAAATGTGTGTGTAATTCTCTATGTATAGAGAAGGTTTGTCTTTGAACAAAAAATGGCGGGAGTAGATTTGAGGCGGCCGCCGTTCATTTTACCACTTTATGTTTCCTTTCTCCTTCCAAAATACAGTCCCCCCTCTCTTCTTTTCTGTTGTGTGTGTGTGTGTGTAAATGCATTGAACGAATGAATACCGCTGGGCTTTTTGGAGGGGGGGAATTGATGGAAAAGATAGTGAGTAATTTATATGCTAGGAGAAAATTTTCCGTGTGTGCCCTGCACACACTCCTCCCCCTCTTAAAATCTGTGTAAATTTTGAAGAGAGAGAGAGAAAAGAGTAAAATGGAGTTTTTAATGTGTGTCTACAACTCGGCAGGTTTTATATGATTTTAGTTTTTGTTGGAAAAAGGAAATTAAAATATTTCACAGGTAACGATTCTTCTCTGATAATGATAAGTCGAGGGAGAAGGGGGAGTGGAGGTATTAAAGTATGGTTAACTTTAGTGATTAACATATCCATTATTTTATTTTATCCTTGCTTCATTTTTAAAATCTCCTCCCCCTTCTCTCTCTCTCTCTCAAGGCACGCACCTTTGTCTGTATTATGTAGTCACAGGGAGAGAGAGAGAGAAAGCAGAGATAATTACAAGTACCTTGGCTTATATAGTAGACACATATAGCCGCCATTTTATTAGAAAATATCAACTAAAATTAAGAACCAAGTACCCTCAACTGGAAGTTATAGATGGCCCTCGCCCTCCCAAGTTTTCAAGTGTCCATGTAGATTCTAGGAGAAATATATCATTAAATTTAGCGTAATCAACACAAGAAGAGAAAAAAAACCCGAGTGAATAAAATCATTCTAGAATAAAGATTTAATTAGATTCTTCAGCTTTAAAAAGAGAAAGTTTTCTGAATGTATTTATACCTTAAGTGTTTTAAATTATTTTTTTTGAATATACAAGTTGCGTAGAAATGTTTAAAGTTTATTCAATAAAAATGGAGAGACTCAAGGGTCAAGGTTTATTTTATTTTTTTTGTGCGTGTACATAAAAAAATAAATTGAGTGCATTGAGAAGATGAAAGAGAAAGTTTTATTTCTTTCACAAAAGCCAAAATAATGCTTACAAGATTACACATATAGTAAGATTAATAGTGAGAGAGAAAAAAAAGAAAGTCAAAGAATATGTACACAATGTATTCTTTTTATTCCTGCCAATTCTTTAAGCAGATAAATCTTATTGAGGTCCACAAATAATTCTACTTTTACTTTTATTTCCTATCACTCCATCTTCTTTCTCTCACTTTTTTTTCTCTCTCTCTCTCAAATATCAAAGAGCTTGGTCCTTTTTTGGAAGTGCAAGAGAGAGAGAAAGTGAGTAGTGAATGCCCATATAAAATGTTAGTAGTTGAAGTAAGGAAAAGCTATAGAATATTAATCCGATTAGTGACGCCGTATTTGAAGATTTAAATCATTGAAAGAAGGGAGAGAGAGAGGGAAAGAGCCATCGAAAATGAAATCAATTACTCTGGATTAACCGTCAGACTCAATTAATTAATCCCAGACGTTCCATTCAACCTTGAGACGGAAACTTAACTGTACTTTCACCCAAGGTTAGAGTGTACACTCTCTCTCTTTTTAATAGATGATCATCATGTAAACGGAAAAGTATTGTAAATGGTCATGCGTGCTCTGAAAAATGACATACTTCAATTCCCCCCCTCTTTTTTTAACGAGAGACAAATTTGAAAGCAAATCCAAGGTGAGCTTTCACTCTTGTTGTAAGTTCATTCATGTAATTAAAAAAATTAAGTATAGAAAAGAAAATATTGAGACGAATGTGTCGTCCATTAATTTTCAAGTGTCTTATGTACATCTTACATGTTATAAAATATTCAACATATTTTCTAGTATTAAGACTATTCAATTATTTAAACTTTCCTTGTCATTTGTGTCAGGTGACTAAGCTACTTTTGAGTTGACACGTGACTGTCAAGACTCTTTTTTATTATTATCATCATTTTCTAAAGGGGTAAAAGTAGAATGGAATGGAGAAAGAAATAATTCCATCAATTTGAATTAACTTTTACTTTATTTACACAAGCCGGCCTCACTGAACTAAGAATCACACATACGCACTAGAGAAAGCACAAATGATTTAATTAAGATTAAAATTATTCCAAATGACAATGACTAATGATTCTTTCTCTTTTTACTTTCTCCATAGATACGACGTTCGAGACAGGAGTCATTCTGAAGGCAAACGTTGGTCAGCCTTGGGCGAGAGAATTTACTTCCAAACAAGTAATTTGTCAAGATTTTCTACACTCATAATTATTAATTATTTTCTAACTAATCATTCAATAAATTAAATATTTAATTCTCAATTTTTTTTTTAAAAAAAAAAAGTGTCCGAGCCATCAGCCCATCTTTATATTAGCGAGTTGAGGCTGGAGGATGAAGGGGTATATCGTTGTCGTGTAAGTAAAACAAAAATTAATTTTACATTTAATTTATATCATATTTAAAATATCCTTTCATTAATTATAATTTATAATACAAAAAATGTAATTAAATTAATTTTAATTGTGAACACAGGTTGACTTTAAAAATTCACCAACTAGAAATTTGAGAGTTAACTTAACGATTTCTGGTAAGTATTTTTTTTTCTTCACATTTTAATTATGACTAATTAACAAAATTAAAAATAGACTAGCTAATTATGCAAGGTAAAGAGAAAGGCAGATACACAAAAAAAGTGTCAAAAATAGACATTTAATAGTTTAATGGTTTGTTTAACCTAAAAAAATGGGTTGGTAAGTGTAGAGAAAATCTTTGTCATTTTGTCGTATTATCTGACTAGGATTTAATGGAGCCATGTCCGTAAATGTCCTCAATAAATAAATAGCACATGCGATTAGTGACTAAATGTGGCGAAACAATGGAAGAAAAAAAAGGAAATAAACGCGTCGTTCCTCTTGCTACAATGATTTGTACCCAACTTGGTCATTCCAAAGAGAAAGCCCAAAAAAAGTCAAGGAGAAATAAATGTAAAGCATATAAATGTAAGCAAAAGGAAATGTAGAGGAAATGTATGTAGCCAACTATTGTACTTTCTCTCACCGCTTCAGATTCAAAAAAAAGAGAGTCGTATCGCCAATGTATAAAATTGTACATAGAAAGAAAGTCAAGGGAAAAGAGGGAGAGTCAAAAAAGCATTGGAGCAAGTCAATCGAACATTAGTTACATGAGTCAATCTGACATGATATTAGTTCCGGTCTTTCCGCTTTGCGATAAGACCAAAGGAGCTTTACTTGAGTCAAGGAGGAAAAGGGAGAGAAAAAAAAGGGGAAGGAACTGGCGACGTGCTTTCTACAATTTCTCCCCTGCCAGCAAAAGCAACTTGTGCCGTCCCCATACATTTCTCCCTCTATTGAATGTACCAACCTTCTCAAGTGAAAGTCAAAGCCCAAAGTGAAGCCAAGAAAAAAAATTCGAACTTGAACAACTGGGAAATGGTGAAAAAAAAGAAAAGCGGGGTAAGAGAGAAGGAAAAAGACTGTTGAAGTAACCAAACTACTGCCAAGTGTAAGAGAAAAGAGAAACTGGTGTATTATGGGTTTTATGCCACTCTGCATTTACGTACCTTTTGAGAGAGTCTATACCAAAAAAGAAAGTCATATCATGATTTTCAATGCAATTGTACATGCCCTCCTTATGTACAGAAAGATACAGCTCGTCTACGACTACGAGTAAAGCTGAGGGTTCTAGCTTTGGTTCTTTTTTTTACAGAGAGAAAAAAAAGTCAAGGAAGGTTTTTTTTCTATAAGATAACGTGAATGGGTATGATTTTAGTAGAGAAAAGAAGAGGAAAATTTGGCAGAAGATGAGGGAGACGTAGAAATGGAAGAGTGAGAAGGAGCTGAGGATGAAACGAAACTGAATTTGTGATAGGAAAACTGGGAGAAAAGAAAACCGCAGTGCCGGCGGGTATTTTATATCTATCATGACGGTTGGGGGTTCTTACTAGAGAGAAAGAGAAAGTGAGAGAGATCCTTGCATTCCGTACCTAAAACCCAACTATACATCCTTTCTCTTTCTCTCTTGTGTATCTTATAAAGTCTGAACCCTGCACCTCTCAGTCTCTCTTTTCCTTTCTTATTTTCTCTCTACTTTGGCTGGAGAAAGAGACAGAGGAAACGTGGAGGATGGAGAGGAGTGGCAGATCGTAGATGATGAAAAGATAAGATAGTGAAGGACAAGCAAGATAGTCCAAGATGATTGTACCGCAGCTGCCCAAGTTCAATGCTTTCTCTTTTGCCAAGTAGCTAGACATATCTAGCCCCTGTCTTGATATGTACTCCCACCCACAATTTTGTACAGTACAGCTCAGTATGAAAAGAACAAGAAAAAAAATGTTAGAAAAGAGATTTGTGTTTATACATGTGCAACCTCATTTCATCATTCTTCTGTATACTGGCCATCAGTCAACTTTCGCGCTCCTATTTTTTCAAGGAGGGCACGGCACGTTGAGGAAATAGTGTCATTGGTTTTTTTTAGCCTTCCTTTATTATATAACATTACGTGGAACCTTTTTGGAATACTTATCAGTTTCCTAAGGAGGACCTCTAATATTTTTGTCCATAAATTTCTTGGCCTTTCCAACACAAGAAATATGATATTGTTGCCATCCCTCTCTCATCAACTGTCTCCGCATTTTGTATGGGGAACAAGGAGAAAGTACTAGTTGCAAATGTTTTGACATTAGGGCATAAACCCTAATGACCTCAATGTCAGACAAGTGTGACTACGTTTATTTCCGCTGGCCAACAACACAAACCCCATCATCAATCATCCACGTACGTACAAAGCCTCATGAGGGAGAAGAGAGAAGGGAGGAAGTTTTAGAGTGAAAAAGTGCACCCAAAATTTTCCACAGATTACGCAAATCTTAAATCTGAATGAAATGAGGGACAGGAAGAAGGAAAGCATGTGATTTGGAGGGTGCCATCTTAGTGGTGATGGCAATGGTGGTAACATTTTTATACACATTTAACTTTTTTTCAAATGTAGGCCATCTCTACAGAAATTTTTTATAATAAAAGGAACAAGACATATATCTCTATATCCTCTCCTACCCCTACCTCTCTTTTTTTATAATGTAGAAAAAAATGAGGCAAGTGAAAGTAGAAAGTATGAAGAAAGTTCCCTCTCTCTCCTGTCTTGTATGGGTGATATTACCAGAGCAGAGAGCAGATTTTTTTTGTGCTCCCTCTTTTTCATACACTTTATATATGACTACACATTTGCAAGCCATTTTTTGCAATATTATTCCTAACGGCAAAGACTTTGAGGTTGGCAAGGCAAAAGAGGAGAGCTAAAAGTTTGGCCAATGTCATGTAAATTTTTTTTTCCTCACGTACCTCAAGTGCTCCCTTCTCTCTCTCTCTCTCTCTCTCTCTGCCTCTTATGATCTTACAAGGCTTTCTCTTGCATGATGTTTCATAAAAATGTGTTCTAGTTAAATTGCAAATGCAGTCTTATATAACCTCTTTCTCGTATTTTTTACTTTCTTTTTTTTGCTCTACAAAATTACCTGCTCCTTTTTTTGTACAGTGTAGAGGTGAAAGTACTCTTAGGGAAATTTTTGGATGGGGGGTTTTTTAAAAAATGGTAAAGAAAAATATGTACGAATATCAATTTGCTCTCCATTTTGTTTCTTCCTGTGTAATAATAAAGAGAGAGAAGACAGCATGCAAAATAAATGTATGTAATATTTAAGATGGTGTAGTCAACATTACACATATATGTACAATATAGACAATATTTTATTTTATATAATGGAGAGAGAAAACAAGAGAGAGAGGAGGGTTGACTTTGTACGTTGCACAAGCAAAACACTAAATCTTTCATGAAATGCTCGTTTCCATTATCTTGGAACAAGATTGCGACGTACAATGTCCATGTACAGGGAATGAATATCAAAATTGTGAGAGCGCATGTTGTACCTTTTATTTTTTTAAAACATTATATATGACTGGAGAAAGTATTTTTTTCTGACTTGCTCTCCCACTCTCTTAAGAGAGAACAATGACTAATTAATTAAACAAAACTTAATGTTAGTCCAAGAGGGGCGGGGAATAAAGAATAATATTGCATGAAAAAAAAATATTTATTTTTGTCTCGAAATATGACATGCAATTTTTTTTAACTTTCACTCTTGTCTCTCAAATTTTTGTACAAAGTGGAAGGTTTTGTTGGAAAAGAGAAAGTAAAGTTAAAACGAGAAAAAAGACTCAACTCCCCCTTTTCCGGTTCCTTCTCATAAAATTTCAATTTTCTCATCATCATTACATGGACAGGTCACGGGTTGACACCCCCTGTCAAAATAGAGGATAAAGGGAGTTGAGTTAAATATGAATGACGACATTTTCACTGTATAATGTTTTAGGCCATTTTTTAAAACAAAAATGTAACATGATTTTTGCTACAAATGAGTAAATTATTTATTTTACGTGTTTCATTATAATTATTCATTTTTAATAAGTCCAAAATTATTTTTCTATCTTTTATAAACATTTTATTTTTAATTTTTAGCCTCCTACCTTTGTAAATAATTTAAACTTAATTACCCAACTAAATGTTATTAAAAAGAGGGACTGGGGATTGGTCTAGATTTTTTTAAATTACATAATTAAATAGTAGATGATGACATGACGTCCAAAACAATGAGCAAAAAAAACAATAAAAAGTATCAAAATGCCAAAAATAATACTTTTTTGACAGTCCCTATTTCAACCTTTCACTTTCTCAAAGTTAACAAAATTGATGACATGTAAATAAGTAATATTTTCAACAGTTTCTTTGACTTTTTTTCATCTCAATGTCAACTGTTTCATGTAATAAACATGGAGAGAAAAAAAATCCAAAACTTTTTGTGCTTGTCTATTTACAAGATTTAAAAGATGAAAAAAAAGGAGGAGAAAGGAGAGGGTTCAAAAAAAAAATGTCGACCATTCCAGAATTTTCAAAGGTTGATGTGTAACATGGAGTGACTTTATGAAGGGAAAACACATCTGAGACACATGACCATCTCCACACTTTATGTCCTACATAGGAAGAGCAAACAGTAACCATGAAAAATAGGAAGAAACAGGAAGGAAATGACGTCAAGGGTTAGCTGCCAGGCAGGGTTGGCATACTCTCCCTTTTGACTTGAGGTTTCTCATCTTGGAAAAAGAAGGGAGAGAAAAGCGACACAAGATTCGAAAATACTTTCTCTGTCTATGCTCACACCAAAAGACAAGAGAAAGTAGTGGTGGTGTTGGGTTTACACACAAAAAAGGAGAGTGGTGAAAATAGGGAGGCCTATGGAGGTTTCACAGAGGGAAAAGGGAAATAATTGACGAAAGGTGTCTGTCTTCTGTTCTTTAGGGGAGCCATCAAAGTGTCATCAAGTTTGGCTCCAATGTAGCTTTAATATCTGCCACATTGGACGAGACGTGCTAGTCAACAAGATAGACCCAAAAAATATATACACGTATCCACATTTATATGTACAAAAGGGCTCTTTTTTTCAACTTTACGACTCGTAAAACTCTACTTAGAAAGATCCTGTCCTTATATTTTAGAATGTGAATGTAGACTTTGAAATTTTCTCGCATGCCTTTCTCCACACAATTTTTTTCCCCTGTACTCTTATTTCAGTCAATGCCACTAGCTTGGATTAGTTAAAGCCACCAGCTAGTCCTTTTTTTCTCTTTTTTTTCTGTCACTTGATTTTTCCTGAATATTGCCCTCCTCTCGCCATACATTGTCGTTTGCAAGTCTTTTTTGGCCATATAAATTTGAAGGTGGCAGTAAAACTGATGGGGTTTTGCCTTTATTTGTTAATGTAAGTGCATCCTTTTTATATATCCTTTTGCATAGACAATAGCCAACTAACTGAACATTCACTGTACAATTTTTTTTGGCTCTTTACACTTTCTCTCTCTCTCTCTGTCTATGTAGTTTGTAGTTTTACCTTTCACTTTGCCATGTTTGAGAATAGAGTATTTGTTTTTTTCTGTCTTTACTCTACAAATGGCCTCTCTCTCTCTATTATAGAAAAAGAGAGTCTCTTCGTTTCACTTTCACTCCTTTTTTTTCACTTTCACTTTTACCTTCCTTTCAATTTTCACATGGGTTGTCATTCTTTGTTTGCTGTTGTAATGCACATTGCGCCAGCTCTTTTTTTTATTTGTGAAAGAGAAGAAAAGATGAAAATAATTTTATCTTCTCATCACTCTAATGGCATCGCTCCAAACTTCTAATAATCTTTATCCTTTCCCTCCCTTCTTTCTCCTTGCTTTTACTTTCCTTGTGTAAAAAAAGAGACAAAAAAATAACATGAAATTATTGCGCATGCATTATATCCAACAAAAATATGGGAATAAAAAGAGAAAGTCTTTTTTAGAAAAAAAACTTTTTGGGGCCTTTTTGACACCCAAGTGTTCCTTCCTATACCTATAATTTTTATATTCATGGGTTGATATGAAAAAAAAGTCTTTTTTTTATTCTCGTCAAACTCTTCATTCATAATCTATTCAACTAAAAAATGACACTTAAAACAGTTTTACTTATCTTCCAAACGCTAAAAAAATGTCCTGACTTTCTCTTTCAGTTTCAAATACTTTTAAAGAGAAAATCATGAATGAACAAAAAAAAACTATAGCCTTATTCTTCTCTCTCTCTCTCTCTCTCTCTCTCTTTTCTTCATCACTTAAGAATAATAAGGCAAGCTTTCTTTCTATTCTTGTTTTTAGTTTCTTTGAATATAGAAAAAAAAGGGTTTCACTTGGAGGTCTTTGTCATTTTTTTCTTCTACAAACGGCTTTGACTTTGACTCCGTTTTTTTGTCTTAGACGGCGGTAGAGTGGAAAAAAAATCCTCAAAAAAAGAGAAAGTTTTTGCTCCCGGCAACTTCCAACTTGTATTGCCAGTCTCTCTCGTAATTGCAATTCGCGAGACGTTTATCGCCACTAGGCTTTTTGCACTCAGTTGCAAGACTTGAAAAAAAGAGAAAGCAGAAAAAGAAAGGCGGACGGGAGTTAGAGACATGGTGGCACGCATACGAGTGCGTACATGGCTATATGAAGGAGGTCATAGTATTTTTTTTATTAAGACACTAGAAGAGACTTTATATATAAATACATGGGGAGAGAAAGTTTTTCTCGGTTGAAAAAAAAGAATAAAAAGTAGTAAGCCTCCATTTGCCCTTTATTCTGTTTTTTTTCACACAGGGAGGATGTGACACATGGTGAATGGGATCGTATTTGTTTGTTTGTTTACTTAATATGGCTTTATCCTTAGTTTTATATATTCTATTAAAAAACCATTTGAAAATGTTGGGCTCCTTTTCTTCCCATTTATCTTTTAGACTCAATTTGATTCCCATATTTTCCTCATCCCTTTTGTATTATGATATCCCTTGTGTCTTTTCTCCGTATGTACATATACATGTACAAACACATAACAATAGAAAGTGTATGCATGTGTGTGGTCCATCCAAGAGTAATAAATTTGTGTTGGAACTCATGCGAGGAAAAGTTTATTGCATTTTTGTATGAGCTTTCATCAATTTTATATGCTTTTTATTATGACATAAAAATTGAGTCAGCAGTTACACTACCCCCTCTCCCCCCACTTTCTCCACTTTCTCTTCTTGTGTCACGGTTAATTGAACCAATATTTATTGCATTTTTGCATTCCATTGACCAGAGAAGAAAATTCAATGGTAGTGTCTTGCTTTCTCTTTTTATCCACTATTGGAAATATCATGACCCTCTCCAAGTATAATTCCAAGTTTTGGGGAATGGAAGGAGGGAAAGGAGAATAGCTAAAAATATTTACAACCGAAAAAATTGTTTTGTTATTATTATTGTGTTCTTGATAAAAAAAAACTTTCTTCAAGTATTTTGAGTATGAAGAGAAAGTAGTGAAATTTTGTGAATGATGTAAGAAAAAGAAGAATTCTTTAATGTTTTTTTCTATTTTTTCACAATAAATTTCTTCCTAACTAGAATTCTCTTTTCTTGTCTGTTTGTCCCAGCAAAAGAAAAGTAGAGAAAGTAGGGAACGGAAGTGGGAGAAGGAGAAGAAGAAAAAAAGGAAGATGCTTCACGCTCTATAATGACCAGGTAGCGAGTTATGTAGGAATAGTGGGCGGAGAAAGGGTTGCATGCGATGGGACTAAATCGATAATGTTGTTTGAGGTGAAAATTAAATCTCAAAAGACTTTCTCTCTCCACATCCCCCAAAAAATTCATGTCCGTCTCTATATTTCATCCAACACACCCTCATCCAATAGACTACACATGTTAGTTGACGTTAAGTAACAATATAAATTGAAGTCTGTTTCGTCTAGTTTAAACAATATTACAAAAAAACAACAAAAAAGATAAAGGAAAAAAGTGCGTAGATTGATGATGAGTATACAAAATTTAAACCCTCACGCATTTTCTTCCCTGTCATTCTTCTTGCTGTTGTACGTACAATGTACACGCGTATTTATAAACAATTGTGATGAAGGATGAGGACATGACCCAAAAAAAAGATGAAAGGAGGGAGATTCACCGATTCGAATGTTTTTGTCTTGTTTTGTTGTATGCTTGACATGATAAAAAAAGAAAGGAGGGAGAAAGAGACTATTTGAGTATGCAGAAGATGACTGAAGAGAAAGAGCGTCTCGTCTTCCACGTGTCTTTATTTAGTGCCAAGAAAAAAAAAGAAAACTAAAGGTTTCGACTGTAAAGCAAAAGATCTTTTCCTTCCATGACATACAAGTGGAAGAAGAAAAAAAAGAGAAAGCAAAAAGTGTGTGTCGACCACATTGAATTTTAATAGTGTACCTCTTTTTTTTACTGGTTTGGTGCGTGTGGAGTTCAAGTTGGGTGGGATGGGATGCACTGAACCTTCTTGTCGTATTGATGAGCATCAGCATCAGTTCAAGTTTAGAAGAAAGAACGCACACATTTCAATTCTAGATCAATGTCTCCATGTGACGTGCAGAGTCAACTAAACTCACTTTCTCTTTTTTTTCTCCAAATGAACTCAGTATGTTTGTCAGGACTGTACAAGAGAAAGCAAGAGAGAGCGGAGAGAGGAGATGCGGGGCTAAAGTGGGTAACCCAACCGCTTTCATCATGAACCTCTTTTTCTTTGTCTCTTTTTCTTGACACTTGACTTACAACTTTTGATACTCTACTCAATTTTTAAACCCACTCAAAATTTGGATCATCATGACAAAAAAACAAGACTAATTCTTTGTAGTCATTTTTTTTTAATTAAAATGCTTCTTACATTACAAAAGATTTGTTGAAAATTTAATTATTTGTCTAGTGTTCAAAACAAATTGCTACGCAAAGGCTAAAATTAAATTTATTGCTCCTAATAAATTCACAACTTTCATTTATTCACAGACCTCTACTTTCTCTCTTGTAGTTACAATTTTTTCAATCGAAAAATTGTTGACATTGAATTCATTGCGTACAGCGCGTACACGTACGCACTGTATCTGTACAAACTTGATTTGTATTTTGGAAAAAAAAAGTTTGAAAAAGAGGGGAGAGATAGTGGACAAATATGTATTTACCCTGAAGAGGTCAGAGCTCACATCCACAAATAAAGAGAGAGAGAGAGAGAAAGTCTGTGAGTGCGAAAGTTTGCGATAAGTTGAGCTGATTTGTCAACTTGGTTCAAGTAATTCAATTTTCGTGTGCTAACTTCATTTCACTTGACACTCCCCATCTCAACCCAACACACTCTCATATTCTTTTCAAGTGTGAGCATGACCATGTCTCTTCTCCTTTCATTCAACTTTCTCTGCTTTCTCCATTTATTTTTTTTGGGGAGGTCAGCCCTTAAACTAATACCTAGATTGGTAACATTGTTTTCAAAAAGAGACACAAATTGTGATTGCTCATCCGCCAAAAACTTTCTCTTTTTATCAGTGTTGACTTTCTAGTTAAAATTTTAGTTTATGATTATAAATTTTGTGAGTGTTTTTAATATAATAAATAATTGGCCAACAAATAATTTTATAATAATTAAATTAATTAAATGTTTTTTATTTATTTGTAGTGCCTCCAGAGAAGCCTGTGATATACAATGGTGATGGAAGTGTTGTCGTTGACGTAATTAATCCCGTGACAGAAGGAAACCTTCTCCTGGTTTGTGAAGTTTCTGGAGGTAAAAACATAATAAAATTTTTGTGCTAAACTAATTCTCATTCAATCTTATAATTGACAAGTTTATACTTTGAAACAAAGTAAAGATTATTGAGTAACAAATGATTGAAATGAAATTATGAAACCAAAGACCATTGGCTTATATTAAGTCCCTTTCTCTCAAAATAATTTGTAAGGATTTGATACAGTTCAAAAAAAAGAGAGACGATTTATCCTTTGAATGAAAAAGGAAACAAATTATTGTGTGCCAATTTTGAAACCCTTGGATGACTTTCCCTTGCCGTAATGACACTGACAATATTTCTCTTGTTTGTTGTCAATGTTGCATGTCATACTACAGATACAGAGAAAGTTAATGGTTGAGCATACTTAAAGCTAGAGAAGAGCTCAAGTTGAAAATAGTAATCCTCTTATGAATCTTAACTTTCTCTCTTGTGTCTACATGAGAGTGAAGGGGGTAGGGGAGCGAGAGAAAGGGATCTCTTGTGTTTAGTTTGTGATATAAATATACAAAAACATGTACACACAAGTTTGTCCTCTTGTTGTTTGGGGTTGGAGTGGTGGTGGCTCCTGCGGTTGTTTCTGTGCCTTGCCTTTGGTGATTACTTTGCTTTCACCAACACTTGAATGCACGTACAAACTCTTCAACCTGGACTATACAAAATATATGAGGAAGTGGAATGTCACTGTATATATAAAACCCCTCCCTCTCCTTCAACAAGAATCGTGTACAGATTCCTTTGAATTCCAATCCTTGTTTCTCTCTCTCTCTCTCTCTCTCTCTTTCTCTTACTTTCTCTTCTTGTTTTGTATTCTCCGTTTTCATCGACCTGAATTAACCTCCTAAATTTGCATTAACATTAGTCAAAATCTTTGATTCAAGAAACTATTGAGTGAAATACTTTCTCTCTTCCTCCTCCGCTTTCTCTTGAAATTCTTACCTCAATCAAGTACAACGAAAATGACAAAGAGAAAGGTGAGGTTTAAACCCTCTCCCTCTCTTGCTTTCTCTTTAGTGTTGTTAGTTAAGCTCTCTCTGTGTAGTTTGACCTTTTTGATTGACAGCTAACAGTCTCAAATAAAATTGACATGATCATGTTGTCTCAGCTATTTATTTTACAAGACCGTATGTACTCTAAACAATGCCGGTTTTTTTCAAGTTTTTACCCGGATGTTAATTCGAGTATAAAACTTATTTTTTTACTAGTTAAAAATTCCACTTTCTCTTTGTAAAATAAACAGTAATAATTGAGAATATTTGTAATGTAAAAAAGTTATTATGAAAGTCAAGAGAAAGAGGAAGAGATGGTTTAGCATGAAAATTGGTATAATTTTGTAAAATCTGGAGAAAAAAAATAAATTGACTTTCTCCTTCTGACATGTCTTTGTTGCAAATTGTCAAATTTTTTGTACTTTCTCTGTACTCATGAAATCAATACAAGAAAAATAAGATTTCCTCTCTCTTTCTCCCTCTTGTGTAAGAATAAAAAGGGGACAAATCCTTTTTTTTTATTCTTAAAGGCTTGAAACTTGAAATGGTTTTTGAATCCTAGAATCTTTCTAAAGTCTCCCTTTACCTTTTATGTAAACCTATAGTAAACCATGTACGAGTAGTACGGAAAAATTTAGTAAGAGAAAAAGAGAAAGCAAAAAAAATATAGAGAAAATACGTACATATACTGCTAGCCACATTGACAGAGAGAGAGAGAGAAAGAATAGAGAAAAGGGAGATGACTATGGGGATTTTGGAGAGGGAAGGAGAAAAGGAGCTGACAAAAACATAAAATCGAAATTGGGCACAGGATGATTTGAGAGAAAACTTTTCTCTCTCTCTCTCGGTCCACTATTTGTGGGGAAGGGTAGAGAGGAGACAGAAGGAGGCGAAACCTCCTTCTCTTTTATATTGCTAATGAGGTGGGAAGTTATTAGAGTTGAAGTATAGAGAGAATTTATATAGAGAAACATTTTCTCTCTCTCTTTTTCATATAAAGAAAATGCATTCGGGGTGAAGAAATGGCCAATTTATCTCTCTCTCTCTCTCTCCAGTGACAATGTCAGTTGAGTTAAAACCAACAGACATAAAAACAAATAGTCAAAAGTCATAGCCCTGTAATATACCCTCATTTCTTTTATATATAAAAAAAATATATAGGCTTTCCCTCTTCTTTTTTTTAAAAAAATGAAAAAGTCTATAAATCAAATAATTTTTTTGACAATTTTTAAAACTGATTTAATCATCCCAAATTTAAAGACAATTTTTTTTTTTTTATATTTTAATTTTCTAGTAATTTATAGCCAATAAAAATTCTTTGGAAAATAATGAAAAAGTTTCTCGTCTTTTTTATTTTGTTGTCTCTTTATTTTTTGCTCGATCCTTCAATTAGGGGAAAAAAAGGATGAGGATGAGGAAGAAGATGAAGATGAAGGATGGAGTGGTGAGTTTGTTAACAAAAATAATGGAATTAACCTCAGAGGGACATGATCCTTGTTACATGTTTTTTTTGTACTTGCCTAATAATAAATTTCCAACCCATGTGTCCTACCTAATGACTAATTATAGAGATATTACCCCACGGTCTTTTCCTTCCTCATAAATCAAATTGGATAGGAGAAAGCGGATTTTGGACTTTCTCTTTTTTTTGACCAAAAAGTATAGAGAAAGTTATATTGGCCAGTGTTTGTGTATTGTCATGATGTAATGTGAGTATCCGTTTCTAAGCGGTTAACCTTAGGCGGTGGGTAGTTTGGATTGTACTTTTGTTTTGGAAGAGAGACAAAAATATATCTTTTGTCCTTGTGAAAATATTAGTGTAGCTATTTGTATAAACAAAAGAGAAAGTCAATGGATCTTAGATTGGGTGTGGAAATAGAAAAAGATTATTTCAAGTGTCATCCATTTCCTTCGGTTCATTGCCCGGAGGAGTCATTCAAATGTCACCCTTGTTTTCTCCTCCCTTTGTTGTTTCACAATAGACCAACTTGCCACTTTATCTGGTCAACCTTGTCATTTGTTATACACTGTACTCTCTCCCTATCCCTAACGACCTCCGCCCCTTCTTTCTTTGACTAGCCAATAAATAAATTCTTTTTCATTTTTTTTCTTATCTTTTTTTTTGCTGTGAAAGTTTGTAAGTCATAATGAGGTTAATTTTTCAAAAAATATTGTCACGTCATAAAATATATTTTACATCATAATTTATCAAATGTAATGACTTTTGTAAAATTCAGTAAATAGAAATTACCCTTGTTTGGAATTTTGTAAAAGTGAAAGCAATGGTGTATGAGTAAGTTGAACACAATGGGGGGGAAATTTAGATTTGACTGCACAAGAATGGGAGTACATGTGATAGGAAGCAAGGAGAAAGGTGACAATTTGTTATCCTTGACTCCCACTCTGACTGGATGGGCGTTGACAAAATCATGAGATGATTTGTACAAGATTTCATTCACAGTCCTCTACTTTCTCCCCAAAATCCATGAAGATTAAACCAAAACCCCCAAAATAAACCATCATCTTCTCACTATTGATTCCCCATTGAGTTGAACGCAAAATAGAGGAATTCATTCATGCAAAAAGTAAAAGTGAAATAAATAAACTCCAACTCCATATCTTTTACTAAATAGTAGCTTTGTGTACGTGGGTGGCAATTTGAAGAGTGGGAAAAAATATTTAAAATTTTAGCCTACTCAAATCTACTAAATTGTTTGTAATATAATGTTAAAAAAAATGTTGTAGAAAATATATTGTGCTTAATTCACTTGAACGTCGAGAGAAAGCATGCTTTACATGTTATCAAGTTATGAGGGGAAAGATTGACATGCAAGTTTTTTTGCCTTGTATTGACTACAAAAGTTTATTATTTATTGTGAAGGTTGTCAAATCAATAAAGTCACGTGAGGTAGAAAAAGGGGAGTAGAATGCAATTTCCAGTCACTAGTCACACATTAAATGTCTCGGGTAACCCGGAACCCGGGTAACACCAAGAGCTTGAGAGAATGGAGAGGAGGGATGGAGGTGCAGTGTTAAAATAATCGATAGTGACTTGATTCCATTGTCTTTGTATTTGAGGGGGACGTTGACCATATGCCTAATTTTCTTTTGTTTTTTTCTTCTTGTTGTTGAGCATATGCTAAAAACGTTTATTGCTTTTTGTTTTGCAGGGCGTCCAACACCAAAATTAGTTTGGTGGTTGGAGAATGCGATAATCGATGACTCGGATGTGGCTCAAAAGAAGACTGGGGTGGTGATGAATAGTCTCAATTTTAATGTGAGACGAGAACATCTCAATGCCAAATTAGTCTGTCAAGCCTCCAACACTCATCATAGTCCTCCAATGGTCGCCGAAGCCAAGATTGACCTTCTCCGTAAGTTTGACCCATTTTTTTAAAATTAAATATTCTGTTTTTTATACAACACAAAACACAACCATTTTATAATTTTTTTTGCGGTTTTGTACTGATGAATGTTTAAAATTATTTTTGAAAAAAATCCAGTTCAAATGTAAATTTAGATAGTGAAAGCTAAAATGAGTATATATGCCCAATTACAAAAGTTTAACTGGAAAGTGAAAATAGATATAAAAGTGTAATTAAACAATTTTATTTGGTCTGACTTTTGACGAGTCATCTCCCCCATCTTTTTCATTGTTTAATTAAGAGAAAATTGAATGATATGAAACCAAAAACGACTTTTACTCTCTCTCTCTGTTGTACGTATTTTTGTGTAGTTTGTAGTTTTGAACATTTCTTGTCTCTTTTGATGGAGTGTAGACGTGTCTGTATATCAACGTCAATTTAGTCATTCCCAAGGGCTCCCTTGTTCCATATTCATATTTTGTAGTTAATTGTGTTTTGTAAATTTTATTATTTAATTATTTGTCTGTTCAATCAAAATTTGATATTACCTTTCTCTTGCCCCTTTCTCTCTCTCTCTCTCTCTAATATTAGTGTCGTCTCATATTTCAACACGGGGTTGTATGCAGTTTTTTGCTTTCTCTTTTGATTCTATTTATTACAGAAAGTTTTTTTGAATATTTTAATTTAAACCAAATTAAATGACTAAAAATATGAACTAGTCAGAATATTAATAGTCATTCATTTCAAAATATTTACAATTATTTTATGAACACAAGTCTAAAATTATTTGTAGTATAATTACAGTTATATAATAATTTAAAAAATTAAATATCTTAGTGATTCAACTACACAAAATAAATAGCAGATTTTTAAAGATTTTAGTTAAATAAAATAATATAGATATTAGACGTTCCATATAAATTTAATCCTCAAAATTGTATAACACGTTACAATTTCAAAATCCAAAATGAAAATAAGAGAAAACTTGAGCAATTGGAAAATAGATAAGAAAATTTTCCTAAAGGTTTTGTCCCCTTTGTTTTCTTCCATGAGAGAGAGAGAGAAAAGTTTAGTCATTGTGAGGAAAAGCTCTTGTGTGTGTGTGTATATTTCTATAGAGAAAATACAAAATTCAAAATTTCTCCACAATTACAACTTTCACTGTAGAGAGACAGATAAGTTTAGGCTCTTGTCCTTTGTATCTTGGTGAAAGGGATGGCTTACAATAATATTATATTACATTGACAAGGCTCACTGAGCACAACCTACACAGAGAAAGAGAAAGTGAGAGAAAGCTTTAAATTCCAAGTCTTTGTATAACAGACACACTGCCTTCTGTATAGACTCTCTGTGTTGTGTAAAGAAATATATACTTTTGTCCTTCAAAAATGAAACCGTCAGACTTGATGACAAGAGTTTTGTCTAAGATGCTTAATTTTTTTTTTAAAAAAAACTTAATTACAGTTCCGCCACTTCACACAAAGATAACCTTCAAGGACACGTATCTGCTGGCAGAAAAACGCTATGAGATTGGATGCGTCTCCACAGGTACCCCCTTCTTTTTTTCTTGAAAAATTATTTTCAAGATGGTTGAATTTTATATATAAAATAATTTCTCTTTTTTTCCAGGTTCTAGACCAGCCCCCACAATCTCATGGTGGAAGAGTAATAGACTGTTAAAGAATGTTGAGGATCGTGTAAGTTTATTTTTATGATAAATTTATTTTCAAGAGAAAAAAAGTAGAATTTATCCACAAATGACTGAATACTTTCACCAAAAAAAAAACTTGTATTGTAAAAAATGAAAAGATTTTGAAGAAAAAAGAGAAAGTCAATTTTATGGTTAAATAAACTCTAAGCTTTGAATTTCTTTTTTTTAAAAAAAAACTATTTTTAAAAAATGTTATACGGTTACTGAGTAGAAAAAGGATTTTGATCCTAATTCCATCAACATAAATTCCATTTTATAGGGATGAATGTAGTTTGCTTACAAAGTGTAAAATTTTTGATTCTTTTTTTTTTATTTCATGTATAGCAAATACTACATTATCAATTTTATCACGTACTAATGATGTGCGTATGTAAACAGGAAGTGAAATTGGTGGTGGTGGTAGTGGTGGCACGTGACAAGTTATATTTTTGAGTTTATGATCTTTCTAAAAATACATAGTTATCTTTTTTTAAAAAATATTTTACAATAAATTAAATTCTCAAGATATAAATATAAAATTAATAGAATATTTTCATTTGAAGAAGAAAGTGTACAAAAATGATAGACAAAAATAATTTAAACAATTTTGTTCTCGTTAAAAGGAAAGAGACAAGTGATCGTAAAGCACGTGTCATATGTTTGTAGTGAAAGCTAAAAAAATTGGTGTGGTTTTTTTTCTTGTGAACCATACCATCAAAAAATTTCTCCAGTAAAGTATTCAGTATATAACAATACAGATACATAATGTAAAATATATACAGACGAAAGCACTTTCTCATGTGTCAAGGGATTAGGAAGGCCGCACAATAATTAATTATTTACTTAGTTTTTCGAGGTAGCAGGTGGGTTGACTTGAGGTAGTACAGAATTTTGGTAGACTAAAAGATAACACTCAGAATTAACGAGGACTATCTTCAAAATGTCTGTAGCATAGTTTAAAGATGGAGAGAAAGCAAGGGGGAAAAAAATTACAAGAAATTTCAAAGAGCACTTGCTACAAATTTGTCATAATTTTGCAATATATTTTCGCAACAAAATTATTCTACATTCCATGACACCATTTTTTTTCTTTGAAGAAAAAAGAAAAAGTAAACATTTCATTCATTATTTGAGAGACCCCTCTCAAATGGTATATTACTTTGACTAAAATATTGTAAATATTATGCTAATAATATTCTCTCTCTTTTTTGGCACTTGTACTTTACAATTTAAATTTTTAAAAATAGTGTCATTAACTTTTTTTTTTAAAAAAAGCTATTTTTTTCAAAAGTCAGGTTATTAACTAAAATTTTTTCTGCACAAGTAAATATTTTAAGTTGAGTCATTGTGCTCATTACGAAAATGAGGGGGGAATTTGTGAATTTTGACATTTTGTGAAGAACATAAAATACCGTACATATTCTTCCTTTCTCTCTCTCTATGAGGTTAGAGCATGCAAGTAATTTCCGGAAGTTGCCGGAAATTTTGACATTGTGAAATGTTTATGGATACAGTGAAAGTATACTTGTGTGTCATTTTCATTTGTACATACAAATGTATGTACGTGCGAGAAAATCATGTGGGACTCATTCCCACAAGCCTTGACTTTCTCCAGTCGTCAAAGTCATGAGGGAAGGAAATTATAATCATAATAAGCATAATGGCAACAATAATTTTTATGTTATTTTTTCACCACGTGCCTTTACATTGTATTGTGCTTTCTTTTTGAGAAGTGTATTTTTGTACAAGGGAAGGAATTATTTTTAGCCACAAGAAAAAAAAGAATTTAATGGACTTTTTTAATTGTCACAAATGTCATCAAATATTTGACCACACTCCACAATAAATTATACTCCAAAGGTCTTTTTATTGTAGAAAGAAAGTAGAGAAAGCTCAAGGGCAACTTGCAGTTGTAGTACATTTTGAGAAAAAAGGATTTTCATCAAAATGCCATATTACATTTTACTTGAGGGGAAAGCAAGAGAAAAAAAATATTATTAGACTAATAGAAAGTAAAATCTTTTATATAGATTCTTATAAAAAGGTTTTTTTTAAAAAAAAAGTTACTTTCTCTTTGTACAATTGTTCAAGTTTTTGGACATGGATTGTGGCAACTTTTTTGAGTTGAGAGAATGTGAAAGTAAATGACAAGACTGATAAAATAATGGTGTGAATTTTTCTTTCTCCTTCTCCCTCCCTGCACAGAGTCACTCTGACGACAAAGAGGACCGAAATATAACCCGAAGCATTATAAACTTTGTTCCTGGGATTGAGGATAACGGGACACTGTTGACGTGTCGGAGTGAAAATCAACGGATTCTTGGTAGTGCAAAAGAAGATGAATACAGACTCGTCGTTCACTGTAAGACTTTCACTTTTTTTTCTCCTTATATAAAATAATCTCTTAAAATGACATTTCTGAGAAAACTGTATCATCTCATGACTCATGTATTTTTTGTGTTAAATTTAATGGAAACTAATTTAAGTTTAATTTAATGCAACCTAATATAAAATATCAGTGAAATTGCAAACTTTCTCTAGGAATTTATGTTTCATAAGATGATGCATATTGTGAAAATCTGTGGAAGAAAATAGCCAAAAAAACTTTCTCTTTTTTTTGTCTCTTGAAGTTTATCCATTGACTAAACTATACCATCAACTGTTAAAATTCCCACGCCTTTTAATATTATAATAAACCCCTTTACTTTATTTTTTTTTCTGTATAGTTAGACAAAAATCTTAAACTACTTTTACATTAAACTATGACAAGCACAGGCTTTAAATTTTACTTTTACTCTTTGCTTTCTCTATAGAGAGAGAGAGAGAGAGATTGTATAGAATTTCATTTTTTCAAAGAAATCCTCTCCACTTGACAGTAAGTGAGAGGAGGGTCATAATTTTTGAATGAATGGCTACAGCTACTATGGAATTTTTTTGTTTTTCATTTTTTTCCTACATACATAAAAAACGAAAGCATGGTGAAAGTTGGACTGGGATTTTTGAATCTCACCTCTTGAAAGATGCTATGGATTATAATCAGCTTGCATGCATAATCATTCATTTTCATAACCATCCCTTCCATTCTCTAGTGAATTTTCTCCATCCATTCTCTTTGCTCGTTCATCCTCATACTGCAGGAGGGGGGAGAGAGTTAAGTTCAAATTTTGGATAAAAAAAAAGTTTTTGGGGGGAGCCCTACAGCTACAGCTATAAAAAATAGTTTTTTTCTTTAGAAACTGAAGAGGGGAGTTTTTGTGTCTATATAATAGTTACTATTATTATTATTTGGTTATATAAAATTATGTAATATTTTCTAGTTGCCCCGATTGCAAAAGAGAAAGTTTTTGAGGGAGGACGTGGTGCGATGGGGATGACAAGAAATTTTCTTTTGCTCATGTTGATGCTTCTCAGTTATCATGATACGTAGTACATGATACCTCTAAGCTAGTCTAAAGACTCTATAAAGCTTATAGATAAACAAGTTTTTCCCTTGATGGCCACCAAACGAAAAGAGAAATTACAAAAAAAAATTGTCTGTCTCCATGCCTCCTGATCTTTCTCTCTCTCTTGTGGAGGTTCCTTCCGTTTCCGATCAAAGAGAAAAAACTTTATTAAAAAGTTTAGAACCTTTCAATGGTTAACCTTAAATTTTTATTGGTTCCTTTGACGAGGTTTATATACGCTTTTCAATCGCCTAACTTATCTTGATCCATCTCTCTCATCATCTCAAATCATTTTCTCATCTCTTTCTCTCTTTTTTCAATTTTATCAAAAAAAAAGAAGACTGTCATGCTATGCTAGTCTAGTCTAGTAAAATACCGTCATTTTCTTAGTCTTTCAGTATCTATCCCTTTTTTTGTGAAAAAAATATACAAAAGTCCTTAAAATTGATCAACGATAAGGCTATAGTGAAAGGCACAGTGGATAGTAAAAGTTTTCAAAAGAGATTTATCAAGAAAGAAAAAAAAAGAAAGGAAAAATAAATCTACAAAACTTTTGACACTCTACTTTAGTGTAATTGTGTTATATTTTTTTTTTGGGGGGGGGGTCCAGGAATTTTATGTTTTTATATATATTTTTTTTAAAAAACGGGAAATGTGTAAAATGTAATTATAAAGTTGTTAAAATTAAATAAACTTGTTATTATTTTTTCTACCATCGTTGTAGCACATTACAAAAAAACAATTTAAAAAAATAATTATTTTTCTAAGAAAAAATATTTTTTTTATCTTTGATAATATAATATTTCTTGTTTATTACATTTTCAAGGAAATCTCTACAGAATTTTGAAGCCCATTTAAAGAGATAAATACTTTAGTAGTGAGATACGCTCTACATGTGAAAGTTACAATGTAGAATGTACAGTGTATGTGTAACATGTACAAGAAAATTATTCTTTGTAATATCTTCATCCTACTACTATGTACATGTACTATGGTAAAAGATGATGAGACAGGGGGATATTTATTTATTTATGAATTCTGTGGAAGATTGGGTTATGATGGAATAATTCAAAAATCTAAAGATCCTGACTCAGACTTAAATTATATATATACTCTCACCCTGTACATAGCACAATTTACACTCATGTACATAGACAAAAAAACCATTTTGAAATATATTTTAAGACGTAGTTCCTTCCCGTAATTGTTTTCTATTTGGTGAGCCCACACAAAATTTGAGCTTCTTTTGTATAGAGAGTGTAGGAGGAAAAAAATAAAATAAATAAAAATTCAGAAATCTTAAGAAGAAAAAAATAGAGAAAACAAGTCACAAGCTTTCTCTTTTTTCTTAAAGTACAAAGTAGTTTTTGTGTACAGATATACTTTGAGAGTAATGATGAGAAGTATATTCTCAAATATTATTTTTTACGGAATTGTAACACCAAACTCATATCTCTCTACTTTCCCTTTTGTTTTTTCTGTGAGAGAGAGAGAGAAAGTACCAAAAATCATTTATACATTCCCAAGTATCACTTTTTTTTGTATGTGTAGGTATATCCTGTCAAATAAACTAAGCATAAGTGTTGTTGAAATATGAAGGGAGGAGAATTTAAAAGCCTGCTTTTAACATTTATTGTTTATATGGGAGCTTAAATATTTCTCGCTCTCTCTCTCTCTCTAACAGCCTTCATAGTTTCCTAATCCTGGAGCATCTGCAAAGAAAACAATTTTTTTACTCTCATTTTTATTCTCTCTCGTTCCGTTCAAATGGAGAATATGCAGAATATCGATTAGACTTAAAACGTAATGCTGGGAGCCTTGAGGGGTTTTTTCATGTGGAAAGCTTGATTCCTGTATAAAATACAGGCTCAAATTTTTATACATTATGTCTACTTTTACTTGTATATTGTATGGTTGAGAAAAAAATAATGGTGAAAGTGGAGGCTGCCTTTCTCTTTACCTAAAATACATTTAGGTCGATCACATGGGGATTTAAGTTTTTGTGTGTGTTTGGAATATTTTTTAGTGGGTAAAAATTATATTATTTTAAGAGCATAAAAATAATAACTAACTTTTCATTTTTTTGGGTTTTTTTTCAAGAAATATTTTATCAAAAAATTATTTTTTTCTTCCTTTTATTTCCTTGACTTTTTTAAATGGAAAAAAAACTGACGGTGAATTATAGCCTGCTAAAAAGGTTATGTTTGAGTGCATATGGAATATGTGTAAAATAATTATTAAATTACAAGTGCATTAAAAACTCATTTCCTTCATTAATTTTTTCTACAAACATTCAAAGTAGCTAAAAAGAACATTTTTTAATGGTTGATAATATTACCATATTTTTTTTATTTCAAGACCAAAATTCTAGTAAAAAAACCTTTTGACTCACCTTGTAAAAAAATTGTACAAAATAAATAATGACTAAAAAAATTTTATGGAGTACAATACAAAAAAGGCTAGGGTTCTTCATTTTTTTAACTTCAACTTTCTCCATTTTATGGCACGTAACAAACGAGTTTGTCAAGACTTTTTTGTCCTTGAACATAGTCTATATTTAGACAATTAAAATGCATTTTGTCAGTGGGTACTTTGTATGAGTTATTCGCTAATGTGAATTACAAGAGAGAGTAATTTTCAAGGTAGTTTTTTATAGGGGCAAATTTTATACGGGTTAGAAGATTAACCAATTATGACTAATTTTGTAAAAGTAATAAAACCACAAAAGCCATTATTGTATGTATTTTATTGCAAATTGCAATTAATGAAATACATATGAAAAATTAAATATTTTACTTGACTCCAATTTTGTTTTTTTTGTGAATTTACAGATGCTCCCATTGTCTCCCTAACCCTTGGCTCCACCCTCAATCCAGATGACATTAGAGAGGGGAGTGGAGTCTATTTTGAGTGTGGTGTCCGGTGAGTATTTTTTAATTTAAATTACAATTTATATAATATTTTTATTCTAATTATTAATTGAAATATTAAATAATATTTTAATTCTAGATCAAACCCTCCACACACAAAACTTTCATGGTTTAAAGAGGTACGTCAAATAATTAATTTTTGTGTTAAGTTTTTGAAAAATATATAGTAAATTTTAATTCATCTCCAATTATAAATTAGTGAGTAGTCTTAGGTTAAGAATTTTAAGGTAATTAAAATATCCTCTTGTCTCCGTACTTTGTGAAATGGGGAAAACATGATTGAAATTCCAGGAAACAAGCCACAAAATTCCTGTTTTAAAATTCAAAGGAAATCCACAAAAGCATTTAAACTTTGATCTCTATGGAATGTCTACACAATTTTCCTATTATTAGTCAGATTACTATATAATTTTTTTTAAAAAATTCATCTTGAATTCAAAAAAAACTCAACTTTTGTCTACAAAGAGAAAAGAAAGCATAAAACAATAATAACAAAAAATTGTAATAAAAAATACGACCGTACACACACATCTCATCACTCCACTCTTCTTGCCTCTTGGAAGATAATGTTAGAAAAAGGAGAAAGTAAAAAAGAGAAAAAAGTGAAAGTACAGAATTCCACGTAAAAAAGGAGACTAGAAAAAAAGGAAGGAACTAAGTAGCCTTATAACAAGGGAGAAATCTCTGTCACGCCTTGTTAAAGTTTTACCCGAGATGCTATTTAAAGTATGCAAATGTTGTATATATTTCTATGTGTGAGGGCACAAACACGGCAAGGAGAGTACACACAAATTGCAAAAGTTTGTGGTTGTGCCTCATTACGCAAATGGTTTTGCTCACTGCTTTTCCTTTACGTTGTGTGTGTGTCTGTGTGTGTGTCCTATGTATATGGTACACAACATAGAATTTTAGTTGTACTTTACTAGGGGAATAATCCGACTAACTTGAAATGTTGATATGAGCTCTCAGGTTAGTCTTCCATGTTCCTGTACAGCTACAGATATAAGGCATCCCCCCTCCATGATTCTCGCTCTCATTGTTTTTCCCCCTCTGAGGAATTTTTTTTTTGTAGGGTCTCCCTCCAAAATTGTAGGCTAGAAAAGCAAAAAGAATTCATTTTATGTGTGCACTATTTTAGTGTCTTGTGTGTGTGTGTGTGTATGGAGGTGTACCGACAAACACAAAGAGGAGGATAGGAGACGCACGTGTAAATTCCAACGTCTTTAATTCTCTCTTGTATATAACTTTCTATTACGACTGTAGGACAGTTTTCTCTCTGTTTATTGTTATTACGGATGCTTTTTACGGTTGAGGGAACGTTGGAGAGTTTAGCTTTATTGGATCTTAACCTGGCCAAAAGAGAGAGAGAGAGAGAGAGAGAGAGAGGGGGGGGGGGAAATAGTCAAGAGTTTTTAAACCTCAGGATTTTATACACAAAAAAAATTCCACTCAATTCTAACCTCTACCTCTCCACACAGTCTCCTGTCTAGACCATTCCTAGTCTAGTCGAGCCTTGTCTCCCTCTATTTTGTTCACACGTCCGTAATTGATTGAATTTTGTACAGTAATTAAAACTTTTCTTAACCCTCTTTAGTCCTTGGGTATAATATACACTGTACACTCTGTACAGTGTAAATGTTTTTTTCTGTAATAATTTCACCAAAGAAAAGAGGCTATGAATGTCATACAAACTAGTCATCAAGGTTTAATAATTATACTACGTTTTTTTCCTTCTTTTAAGTAAAATACCAATTAACTCTTTTAGCTTGAGCTTGAGTTAACCAAATTAAGTTGGTGAATTTATGTACAAGGTGTTTCATTTTAAAATAATTTTAGACCCTCGAATTTGTTGTGTGTGTAGAAAATAAAGGAGAAAGTCTTTTTCTTGAAAAATGTTGGTCATTTTGTTGCAGAAAGTTGGAGAATAATTTAGCCATAGAAATTTTCACCCATAGAAGGAATGTGGAGTGTAGTGTATAGATTGTAAAATTGTATTTTGTGTGATATTCTTTAGGAAATGTTTGGCTTAAGTTTGACAAAAGTTGGAGGTGCATGTCTTTTCTCTTGTTGGAGTGTTTTTTGGGAGGGAAGGTGTGTAAATCTTGTATAGAGAAACAAAGTCCATAAATTTTGAAGCAAATAGAAACATTCATTGTAGCCCACTCTTGTCTCTCTCTCTGTGCCTTTCTTTGTGTTGTGAATTCAAAGGGACAAGAATTCAAGTTAAAGAAGGCCGTAGATTAAATTGGGGTGTTGTAACAATGCAGTGCATTTGAGTACAAAAGATGGTCCAAAAAGCCTTTCTCTCTCTTCACTATTCTAGTAGCATCTCTCCTACTTTCTCCAGTCGCATTGCCTGACTACCTGACTTTGAAAGTCATTTTAGTAGGAGCACCCGCAACGGGAAAGTTTTTCCCATGGGAAAAACTAGTCATTGTCAAGGGCAAACTTATTGAGCAGAATGGCTTTTAAAAAACGGATTTAGATGTCCAAACGTTAAACTAATGTAACTTTACTTGAATCTCCAGTCTCAAGCTTGGGCAAAAATATCTCTCTCTCTGTATATACAATATGAATTGAGAAAGTACATGGAGAAAGTTGAGGATTTTTTTTAATATTATTTCTTTAGCATGGAAAGACCCTCTCTTCGGCCCTCTTTCTACTTTTTCGTTCATTCTTCAATGTGCAACGTTATCCTTCCATTTCACTTAATACTTATAAAGTTGAGAAAATTTTCTTCCATACATTTTTATATGCCAACTACTTTGTACATTGTGACTGAGTGAAAGTCTCTATATTTTGGAGAGAGTGAAAGTGGATGGCGATTTTTTTTTATTGTGTACAAACGAGGAGAGTGTAACAACTTGATGGTAGACTGTATTGGAACCGGAAAAAAAGAGATGGTCCATGGGTCTTGGTTTTAGTTTTTTACTTGGGAGAAAGTCTTTAAGTGAAAGCAAGAGAAAAAAAAAGAGTCTAAAGCTCATGTGCATGAGCTTATAATGGTCCATGGAATGGTTGTACGACATGGTTGTTAGGTTTGGAGATGTCTTATCATATGAATTAAATTGCTCTTCATTGGATTACAAAAAAAAGGAAAGGGATTAGAATGAGGATTTGACGATAGACAGAGAAAAGCGGGGAAAAGAGAAAGGGGGGATTGTGTAATATTATTGTGAAAGATAAAATGATGAATTGATGGTGATTTATTGAATAGTCATTTATTTGTTGACACTTTTATGGCAGGGTCGTGAGCTTCGTTACAATCAAAATCAAGGAGTGGTCCTCTCCAATACTCGTCTTGTCCTTCAAGGAATTCACAGAAAACAAGCCGGAAATTATACTTGTCATGTTCAAAACTCTGTAGGAACTACCCTTAGCAACCCAGTACATTTACGCGTCAAATGTAAGTTCAACTTTCTCTTTCTTTTTTTATTAAAATTTTATTTTTTCAATTGCATCCAAATATATATTTTTTAAAAAATAAAATGAATTTGTATTACAAAATATAAATTTTCTGTTGGCTGTTCTCTCTTATGAAATTCTTTTTTTTCATCTATTGAAATGAATGGCCTATGTGTGGTCAGTAAATTTTTCGGGTGCCGTCACAAAATATGGGGAAAGACATACCTATGTAGAATAAAGTTGGAGTTGGAGAGAGAGGGAGACGTCAAAGGAATGAAAGAAATTCTATGAATTATGTAGACTGTCAAGGAACATCATTCGCCTTATTTGCTTTGCCCATCTACTAAATGTCACAGGCAAACCTCTCTGATTTATGCCCATTTTCTCCTTCAAAACTCTTACAAGGAATTTTCTGAGCGGATGAAAAATGAAGGGAAATGGCATTTCTTGCAAATTCTTCGATGCGTACAATTTTCATACGTCAAAAAAAATACCTACACTCACTCCCCTTTTTTCTATTTACAATACATACGCACAAATATTTTTTTTTCTAGATGTAATGACATGCAACCCATAAATTTTGAAGGAGGAAAATCAAGTGTGTATAAATATTTGTATTTTTTTTTCTTTTTTTTTACTCTCCAATATTTACACATGTAAATTATCACCACTATGATTAATTTACACATTTTTGTTGTAGGGAAAAGTTTAGGATGGTAAAAAATGTTTAATGAGGATTTTACAAAAAGAATTTTTCATCAAAATTGTTTGTTGTCAATTGTTTTTTTAAAATTTAATCATTAGGATGGAGAAGAAAACATTTAACTTTAAAATCTTGTTTAAAAAGATAAATAAACATTAATTAATTAATTGTTTGCAAATCTGTCGATTTTTAATTTGACACAAGACAGACAGAGATTTTATTGAAAAGAGAATAATGAATAAAAAAGGCAAGCTTTTTTTCAAAAAAAATTATACTCAAATATTTCAAACAAAACTCATGTCAAAAATTAGGCAAACACGTGCTTTGTTTTTACACTATCCAATAACAAAAAAGAACAAAAAAGAAAGCACAAAAGAGTACAAAATCGAGTCTCTCTCTCTCTGTACTCCAAACTTGTATTGGTACATATTTTTGGCTTTCATTTTTTTCCATGATTGTCTTTGCAATATTATAAAAAATAGTACTAGATTTATTGTCGCCAATATTGACAATATTTTCAAAAAAAAAATCTAGAAAACTTGAATAAAAAGAAATATATCCCTACAAGTCAAGAGCATTGAGAAGAAACTGGTCAGAAAGTATTAAAAAAAAAATTTTTTTGTACAGTCAAATAAACAAAAGAATTTAGACGTGGGTGTCAAACTAAAAAAGTAACAAAAGACGACCATGCACACTCCAAACTTGACTCGTCAAAATTGTGTAAAAAAGATGAAAAGAAAACACGTCAATTCTTTTCTTCCTGACTTTGTAACAAATTTCAACTAGATTCTTGTACATGTGTCTAGTGTATGAAAAAACTCATTTTTTTGTGCTTCTCATGACAAAAGCCAAAAACTATAAAGGACAAAATAAAGCAAAAAAAAAGTTTCACTCTTACAAACCAAGAGAGAGAGGGAGAGAGTTGGAGCTCAGGTGAAGTTGAAGAAAAAGATTCGATTTTCTCTTTGTTATTATTTTATGGCTCAAATGTTGTACGAGAAATTTGTAGGAAGAGATGAAGAACAAGGACAACAAAACTCAAAGACAGAGAAAGAGAAAGCAAAACAAAACAATCATTTCACTATTTACTTTTGTCTCCCTTTCTTTTCTAGTCAAGATCAATTCTTGTATGTATACCTAATACATAAGTACATACAACATACTGTAATTTTACATGTACATTCCAAATGACTGAAATTTCTAGAGGAAATGTCAGAACAAATAAAAACATTTTGTTTTTAATTCTTTTTCCTCCAAAAAATTTAAAACAAGAGTTGAAATTATTTTTTGAAGAATGTCAAAAAAAAAGAATTTTTTCAAAAAAAATGAATCTCATCTTAATTAAAATTTCTCCGTATATAAATTGTACATGTATCAAGTGGAAAGATGAAAAAGTATTTTTCCTCTTGAAAAACAAAGAGAGGTTCTTGTATACAGCGGCACTAGGACCTAGTCACAAAAAATTTTTTTGGGGAGAGATAATGACTCTTAAGATATGATGAGGGTCTTGTAGCTTGTACTTTGTTGTTTGAAGTTTTCAAGTTTTTCAACCTTCCCAAAGAGAGAGAGAGAGAGAGAAAGTTAGGTAAGACAGTGACTGTGTAAATAAATGGTGAGACAGAGAGAAAGTTGAAGAAAATCTTTCCCTCCCACCCCTCTCTCTTTCGCCCCACCCCAGAATGAGAATATGAAGAGAGAGAGAGAGAGAGAGAGAAAGAAGAGAAAACTTAGTTCCGACACACAAATCTGTATTCGCATCATTACCCTGGTCGGAAAATATCCTCCTTTAACGCCGTTGAATTGGATCTAGACGTACACGTTTGGAAGCAGTCTATTGTATGTATTGTATGGCATGTACATTTAAATTGTTCACAATGCATTTTACCCAAGAGGTACCCTCCTAGAAAAGTGTATACCTGTGTATGCCTACATGTGTATAACATGGAGAAAGGTATGTCTATCATATAAGATTTGAGAGAGAGACATAGTTTATAGAATCCAAGTATCGATCAGACCATTACTTGAGCTGAGAATGGTGCTATGTATCATCATACATTTTCTTCCATGGAAGACGGAGACAAGATATTCTTCTCTCTCTTTCTCTACCTTTCTCCAAGTTTTCTCTCTCTCTCTCTCTCCACTTATCCTCCTTCTCGTTTGTGTCGTCGTTTTTACTAGTCCTCCCATCCTCCTTTTACACTGTACACCCTCTACAGTGTTTCTAGAAGAAGAAAGCTTTTTTGGACGGAAAGAGAAAGTTGTCGTATGGAAAGAGCGTCTTTGGCTGTAAATCATTTTTGGTGGTGCAAAGCTCCAATCAAACTCTCGAATAATAGTCCCACCGTACAAATACTTGTCTCTTGTCACACCACACGGACCAGAGAGAACAGAGACATGTACAGTAAAAGTTTGGACGGGTAAAAGTACAAAAAAGAAAATTTCATTGCAACGCAACGACCACTCAAAATAAAGGGGTCACTGTACAAGTTGGAGTAAAAGCAGAGAATTTTATTTTGAAAATAATGTGAATTGAACAGCCAACAAAAAAAAAACTTTCTTTTTATTTCTATTCATTTTTTGGATGCCATTTTTTGTCAGTGTGATGTATGATAATTGTAATATGATATTGTAGAGAATTGTTATTTTTTCGTGTCTCACAATTTTTTGTCTTTGGTTGGGATAGATGTGCCAACTTGTAAATCAAACCAAGAGGAATTGATAGGAGCAATGAAGCATGAAACAGTGACAATTCGCTGTGAAATGGCAGCAGACCCACCGGAAGTCCGATTTCATTGGACATTTAATCATTCTGGAGTGGCTGTCAATCCTATTCCACCAACTCAACATAAGTCCAATCGATCCACTTGGAGTATCCTTCACTATAAACCCCTGTCAGAAAGGTTAAATTTTAGACCAGTAAATATTTTTTTAAAAAATTATTTTTGTTGGATAAAAATATTAAATTTAAAATAATTAAAATAAATTTATAGGGATTATGGGACATTAGCCTGTTGGGGATCAAATGAAATTGGTGATGGTCGTGCTGGTCCTTGTTATTTTCAAATAGTTTCCGCTGGAAAACCATTCCCGCCAAAAAATTGTTCAATTTATAATGAAACGGCAGACTCATTAAGTGTAGCTTGTATTGAAGGTTTTAATGGGGGACTACCTCAACATTTTATGTTAGAAGTCGTCGACTTTTCTGCCAAGAAAATAAAGCTCAATGCTTCTTCCAAGGTAAACCCTTGACCCTTTTTTTACAAAAAAAATTCCAATAAAGAAAGTATTTTAATTAAATTCGATTTCTTTTATTTACAGATGCCCTTATTTTCATTAGAAGGAATGGAACCGGGTGTGGTATTCCGGTTCCTTGTCTTTGCTGTCAATAACAAGGGAAAATCTGAGCCTTTTATCTTAGATGGTATTACTTTCAGAGGAGTTGCCAAATATACAGGTAAAAAAATGCATTCATGCACATTTTATTATAATTAAATATACCAAAACCCCCTACGGCTTTCTCTGTCATAATTTATAAATGAACCTCAATGAAGGAAAATGACGGAAATGTATTTTGACGAAAAAAAAATACCACAAATTATGCCCATAGCCTTTAGCCACAATTTAAATTTTTGTGAATGGCAATTGAATGAGTTGAGGTCTTGTATTTTGAACTAATTTCACAATTTAATTTCATATCCAATACAAATTTGTTTGTTAAAGTCAACAAATTTTACATCTAATTTTGTTTGATCTACACTCTAATATGTATTTTAGAGATCACCTATGTAGCTTGTGTACTATTTCTAGTACTACAAAATTTCATGTTAACATTTCAAGGATACTTGTACAAAGTCCACTGCTTTCTCTTTTAGTCTTGACTTTCACTCTCTGTATTTTTCAAGGGAAGAGTTGAAATCAAATAAAAAGAGTAAAATAAAAAAAATACCTTTTGTCCTTTTATTTTTGTTTGTTTTTTTTTCTTCTTCTTTTGGTTAGACTGATAACTTTCTCTTTTTAAATTTCTCTACGTTCTCACTGCTACCTTTTGTAGAAGAATTTTGAGTAAGATTTTTGTGTGTGAAGAGAGGTGGAGAATTGGATGGGTTTCTTTTTTATATATATTGTTGTTGGTTTGTTGTTTTCTCATGCGAACTGAATTGACATCAACTCCCGGGGATGCTGATTGTTCCCTCTCTTGTCCTTTCCCTTTTTTTTCTCTGAGGGCTACAAAATCAAAATAACTTTTAACTTGAAACATTTTTATTTGTCCAGTCCACTCCTCTATTTTTTGTCTTGTACATTGTAGTTGAGTAAATTTTTCTACACAAAAAATGGCCTTTCTCTTTATTTGTCAACTTTTGACCTCCAAGAAATTTGTGGGAACACAAGTCTTTAAATAAAATTGTTCAAATGAATATAAAAGAAGGATAAGAATATTTGATCCCTCTATGGGGTACAGTAAAAGAGAAAGTGTAAGATTTTTTTAGTTTATAAAAATTGTGGAGAAAGTCTAAACATGACTTATAAATATATTGTGGTGTTTGTGACGTTAGAGAAAATATTTTGACTTGAAAATATTATTTATTTACAAGTCTCATGTCATGTCCAGACAGTGAGAGAAAGTCAAAATATTTTGAAAAAAATTGATAAAATTTTAATAAATAAATTTATATTTTTTTAAAAGGTTCAACAAATACGGCAGAGTTAAATCCACTCTTTGCCATTCTAGTCGGTTGTTCCATTGTCCTCATAATATTTCTTGCCGTAACAATTATTGCAATTTGGAAAAGATCCCGCCGGAAAAAACCGCCAATTGTCAAAGCCCTTCGACGGGATGATGAATCTACCTTCCAGCCTACAGAGACAACAATTACTAAACTTGATCAAAATGGTCTTGAAGAGATTGGGAATCCAGACGTCGTTCCTAATAAAAATGGTTAGTATTCACTATAATTAAATTTTAATAAATATTTTCATTTAATTAATAAAAAATGGTTCATAATTTTGTAATAAAAATGATAAAACCAATTAAAATAATTTTTTTAGTACAAAAAATAATAATTAAAATATATTGTTGACACAGGACGCACAGGGGGAATTAGAGGGTTCATTAGAATTCACAAAACACCGCCGGCGAGAAGAAGGAAAAAGGATATGGAAGTTAAGAACAATGGAGAGATTGTAGCTTTGACTGATGCGCACGTAAGAATGTTAATCTTTTCTTTTCTCTACAATTTTATTTATACGCATAATAGTGCGTGGAACAAATATTTTTTAAAGTTTAGCTAGAACCAAAGTTTTCCTTAGGAGTCGTACCTACATAGGTACATTGTATTGCATTGAAGGATTGTATCTCTATGAAAAACTTTCTTTAGGCTCGTTCATTGTGTAAGATTGTAGATGATGAAGGTACACACGAAAAAAACAAGGGAAAAAAATAGAAAGGATGGGGATGGTCGTAATGAATGTTGGGAAAATTAATTATCTTCATCTTTCATCTCATTAACAACCTTGTCGATTACCCAGAGACCTTTTGCACTTTCTGTAAGGAGAAACTTTGATCATCATCCATGAGATAGCTGATAGCTACGCATGTAATTTGTTTCTCTCTCTGTGTCCTACACGCTCCAATGATGAATAGTCAGTAGCTGAGAAATCTCTATGCATCGAATCTTTCTCCCCTTCCTTTTTCTTCTGGGCCCTTAGTCTTGGCTTAAAGAATCTTCCTCTCTCTCTCTCCCTCTCTCTCGTGAGTCTTCACAAGGATGCAAATACAAGAGAAAGCTTTACAAGCTTACAAACATTCATCACCTTTCATTAATTTTTTTGCTCTCTCTCTCTCTCTCTCTCTCCAATGGCAATGTTATTTTGGGAAGTTTTGTATCATGAAAAATTAAATGAAAAAAAAGAGGGATCAAAGTATTTTAATGAAATTATTAAATATTTCACTGAGAAATAATAATAGTAGTGAAATTCCATTTCTGTTTTTTTATAACTAAAATATTTTTTAATTATTCACGTCTTTCATCATTCATCCATAAACTAGAGAGAGAGAGAGAGAAATGTATTATAATAAAAGCAAAATTGATCTAGCTTAAAGGATTTTTTTTTTGTTTTGATGAAATTTTTTTTTGAGAGAGAATCTTGACATGAAAAAAAGTGTAA
This sequence comes from Arrhopalites spinosus, assembly GCA_034700945.1. Taxonomy (NCBI): domain Eukaryota; kingdom Metazoa; phylum Arthropoda; class Collembola; order Symphypleona; family Arrhopalitidae; genus Arrhopalites; species Arrhopalites spinosus. The sequence goes on along the minus strand of JAQIVZ010000238.1, from coordinate 27,972 downwards.
AAAAATCACAAGTGGAATAGTATTACACCCTGTACATTCTCATATATATATATATATACTTTATGTGTAGATATTTTTTGTATATCTACATGACTTTGATAATTTAGCCTCAATGTTTTTTAGAGCAAATAAATTTAATTCACAAGGAAAACATGGACACAAATACAAGAGTAGAGTAAAATACACCAAAAAAAATTCTCTTTGATGAGGAACAGACTAGACTACATCTAATGCATAAAATCAACGGGGTGTGGAGGTGTTCTAGTTTTCTATTTAAAATTATCACGGTTAAGTTGTAAAATGTCATTTTCATGTTTATTACATATAAAATTGTTTACACGAAGAGTCTAATCCATTTCTCACAGTTTTGAATTATGAGTTAGAGAAAGTTATTTATGGTACATAAACAATCAGTAACGGTACAACATTTAAATTACTGTGAGGGGGGTAACAGGTAAAACATAAAATAATTTAGTTGTTGTTTGGGTTCAAAGAATTTTATATATTTGACACCGTCAAAGTCACAGTCTGCACTTTGTATATATTTCTTAGACAAAAATGTCATAAAAATTTCTTCACGTTCTCTGGGTAATCAACGAGAGTTGACTTACGGTTGTAAATTATTGAGTTAATTAGAGTTGAAAAATTAATATTATAGTTGGCACCTCGTTTATTTATTTTTTTTGAAGAATATTTTCACCTTGTAAAAATATGCCAAAATTTTATGTAATGACAGAACACATTTTTAGTATAATGATTTCGTGTGTAAAATTTGTATTAGTTTTTGCAAAAGCTCTGCCATAAAAGGAAAGACGAAGAGAAAGTGTCATTTTTTGTGTACTTTTTTGGGAACAAATTCAGCAAGACTTTAAATTTTTTTTCCACTTGGTATACATTTTAAGCTCCAAGAATAATGATTTTTTTTTGTGACTGTATAATGTATTCATTTGAGAAGATTGGATTCAAGGAAAGAGAGCGTTACTTTCTCCTTTTTTTCTACTTTGACTTAAATTTTCTGATTGGTTGTTTTTTTTCTGTAGGAATTGGAGATTCAAAGAAATCATCATTCCCATTCCTCGACTCTTAATAATCACAAAATACTCACATCCTCTCATCTTCCTCCCAAAGAAAGTCGCATCTAATCGTCATCCTCAATTCTCATTCGTCGCCTCGTATTAAAAATCTACAAGAGTAACTTTCACATTACTAAATAAATAAGAGAGAGAAAGTAGTTTTACTCTTGAACAAGAAGAAAATGGAAGAGGAATTTTTTCGGCCAAATTTTGTGAATGTCTTGTGACTTGACTGCTTGCCTGGCTCCCTTTTTTGGAATACAAATAAATCCATATGGACCATGTACATAAGTATATTATATTAAGTACTACATTTAGAAAGCAAAAAACTTTCACTACATAACCCGAAATATCTACCCAATTTACTTCCGTTTATAGACTGTGCAAAAAAAAACAATCTTGACATTCTGTATAATATTCACTGTCTCTTTTTACAACAGAAAAAAAAGAGACAATTATGAAAGCATCAAGTTCCTCCAAATTCAAAAAAAATTTAGAGCCAGAGCTACTGGTAACATTTTATATAAAAATATTTGTCATGAGTGAAACTTGAGTTTCTAGTGAAATTATTGACATTGTCCACAACTTTCCCCCGTTGAAAAAAAAATATCAGAGAAAGTGCAAGTAAAATTTTATCAAAACCCAAAAGCATATCTTCCTTTCCCTAATTTTTTTAGAAATTAAAAATTTGTGGACAAGGATATCACCAAAGAGAAAGTGAGTGGAGAGTGCAACAGTTTTTAATAATATTTCAGTCAAAATGCCAATTTATACTTGAAATCTTCTACATCACAAAAAAATAAAGAGAGATTTATAAACTACGGGAAAATAAACATTCAAGTTAAATACTAAAAGACCACTGAAAATTAATTACAATTAAAAAAGTAATGTGTGCTTGTAAAATATTTATAATTGACAAACAGTGAAAAAAAATGATTCTTGTACATAAAATGATTTTCTTTTACAATTTCGAGTGAGTTCAAGTGCGTCGAGTGTTCAAGAGATAGTAAAAAGTGAATGAATGTAATTTTAAATAAAATCCCATTATATTGTTATACTCAACATATTACAATACATATACATATTATATACATACATATTTAGTCAAAAATATTTTGACTCGTTTACAATTTACATACTCTTATCATCATAATCATCTTGATAAAAAAATAGTGTTAAAAAATTTATTTAAAAATAAATTACAACCTTTAAAATTTTAACAAATTTGATATATAACGCTACACTACATAAAATTATATATATATATATATATATATAAACAGAAGGAAACCTACAGTACGGCCATATTGTAAACACAACAAGAGAAATGTGTAATAAAATCAATATATGTTGTTATATTTACTTTTTGAACCAATAAAGAAAGTGAAAATTTATTTGTTCCATGTTCATAATTAATTACAGGTAAACATTCTAATTACAAAATGTAATTGAAATTATGCATCAATTGTTTTTGACATTTTTTGAATTCAATAAAAAAGTATTCCTCTTTTTTTCACCAATTTCATCTTCCAGTTTTTTCACTAGAAAAAGCACTAGGTACGCATAAAGATGAAATTAGAGAAAGCAAAAAGAAAATAAGATGGAGAAGAGTTATGGAAAAGTGTACAAGGAGAAAACTGAAAGATCAGAATCAAGAGTAGAAACTTGTAAAGTAAAAGAAGTAAACGGCTCCAAGGGTCCCACAGGAATTTGCTAGCCAAAATTCCCACAAGATCCAACTCTTTCTCTCATTCTTCATCACGACAGTCTCTCTCTTGTACACACACGAGCACATCCTCACTGAGAGAGAAAGTACAGCTTTTTCCATGAACATGAAAAGTTTTTTCCTATCAAAACAATAGCAACAGCCTAAAATTCAGGAAAAGTACAAGACTCACAAAATGTGGGTGGCAAGACTACAAAACTTAACAAGAATACCCGGAACAAGAGAGAGAGAGAGAAAGGTAAAAAGGGGGAGGTGGAATTGAAGGAAAATAAATGTATTAGACGAAACGAAGCATTTCAATGCCTCTCCCGACCCATTCATTTCGTCATCATCTGTCTCTCCCCTCTCACAGTCTCTTTATTGTATAGACAAACCAAATTTTTCTCTTTTTCCTTTTTTTCTTTACATAAAAAATACACATGGAGCATAGATTCAAACCATTTTCTTGTTCAAATACAAAGACTCTACTTTCTCCCCATCTTTTATTTGTACAAGGAGGAGAGGGAGTAGTTGAAGAAGAAAGTGAATAGAAAATCCTGTATTTACAGTCTTATACATGTATCATCATGCTTTCTCTTTACAGGTAAAAAAAAAGACTTTTCATTTTTTTGACTATAGAAACTTTTACCTTCACCAAAGGATAATGACACACTTTTCTCCGTGGAGAAAGGGGATAGTGGTGGAGTCTCTCTAGCAAAAAAATAGTTCTACATTTTATCTAACAAGTCAAGTCGTCTGTACATACATCAAAAAAAAATAATTCAATTTTTTGGTCACTATATTTTTGCTCAAATATTTTTTTTTATCAATTGGTAAACATTTATTTTTATAATTTATTTAATTGACTTATAATGAGTTTAAAAAACATGTCTAAAAAATTTTATTTTTATTCAACTGGATTTTGTACCGTTTAAAATAAGGCACGAGGTGAAAGCTAAAAGTATAAATTTTATTTTTTAAACTTCCTCTTGGAATTTCTTAAAAAATATCATAAATTATTCACTTCAAACAAGACACAAGACTTTCTCCTCTTTTCCAACCATAAGTAATGTCAAGTAGACACATGACACATGTACATGAAAAATTTAATTTGAGAAGAAAAAACTAAATTGGAACAATAAAAAAAAATTAATTGTAATTTGCCATTGGTCAGCGCATTCCCCTCGAAAAACTGGGGAAACGACACAAAAAAAACATTTTACATTTTGTTTCTACATTTGACAACACGAGAGGGAAGGTAGAGAGAAAGAAAATAATTTTTTTAAGAAAAGTGCACTAGACTTTACAATTTGTCGTATTTTATGAAATGACTCTGCTCACGAAAACAAGAAAACGAGAAATACTTAAAAAGAATGTCCAACTTGCTCTCTCCTTGTGAGCTTTCTCTCTCTCTCCCTGTACTTTCTCTTGAAAATGAATAGAGAAGATGGAACAAGTTGTTGTGATGTGTTTGCGTGTGCATAGGTGTAACATGACATGTTATGTTTTGCAAGGCAATAAAGTGAACAGTCTCACGGAGCTTTAATAGTGTAATATTTTATTTAGAATGAGAATAGTAGAACCGCCCCCTCCCCCCAAAAAAACAAAAGCATCAAGTAGAAACTTTCATTTACTTTCTCTATCCTCTTTCCCTTTATGAAGAAGAATGAGAAAAAGGACAGTTAGAATGTCAACATGAGGAGAAAAAAAGGGAAAAGAGGCCAAGGTAGAAAAAGAGAAAGCACAAGGTAAGTGAGTAAAGATACACCAATATGTAGAATTTCTTGTGTGTGTGTACATATATTCCAACATATAAAAAAAGTAATTTAGTGACTACACACAAAAAGAGAAAGAGAGAACCATTGAATTTGAAGCTGAATCTTGTCAAGAAAAAAAAGAGAAAGAAATGTATATATTCTTATACAAAAAAAAGCATGGGATAACAATATAAAGTCAATCTTTAGGAGAAGGTTTCTCCACTTTCACTGCAGTGGCAAATGTTTCTTCATTTTCTTGTTTTGCATTTTATATTTTTCTTGCCTACATGCTGTGACAGTTGACATTGTCTCGGTTGTTTTTTTGGGGGAGAGAGGTTGGTTTTGAAATTTATCTGTCTTGTTGGGGAAAAAACATAAAAATAACATGAAAAGGTTTGTGGGAGATTTTCTCCAAAATATTTAGTCAACCCTTCATGTTACAAAAGAAAAATATTCATGGAGAGAGAGAGAGACCCCATGGATGGTGGAGAATAGAAAAAAAGGACAAAAACATCTTGTTGCATTTCTTTCTCTTTTTTTCTTGTGTAGAGAAAGTAGAGAAAACCTTGACTCTTTCTCTCTAATGAAATTTGTGATGATTGTCTAGGAAATATTTCTGATTTCTCTCTCTTCCTCTATGAAAAACATAAATTTCCATATGGTTCCAAGTTGTAAAATTTATGACCAAAAAGTTGAAAATTCCACTCAAAATTCTTGGGCAACCAGAAACTCCAAAAAGGGTATAGAGCTCATGGTTTTGAACAGCATTTTATTTTCATAAAATAATATATATAACACCAAAGAGAAAGTCCCTCTCTCTCTCCATGACTCTCAAGCTCTACACAACAAAAGTTGAGAAAGGTAAGGGCGTTGATTTCTAATTCGAAAATTGTGCAAAGTCTTTATGGCTTCTAGAGGAAAATTTAATGGAGAGTGGCTCAGCAAGGAAGCTCTCATCACCCACTTGTACAACTTTTCCCCATCTCTTCTCAAAAACCAAGAGCATCTCTTGAAATCTTCTCTCTCTCTCTCTCTTGTGAGTCTAGAGACGCAAAAAGTTTCATTGAGCCATCATTCTTCATTTCCACATATAATGGTCTTGGTATTCTATATTTCATTTATATGGTACACAATTTAAATTGCACACACCTCAACCCCATTCCCTTTGACTTGAGAGAAAAAGCGAGAGAGAGAGAGGGATTTCTGCACGGTAGAATTAAGAACAAGCCCCGGACATGAGAGTGCCATTAAATATGTAATGAGGGTTATCTTCCTATGAATATCACAATATCCAGATATAACAGGGGTTTTTTTTCTCTTGTGTAAAATCTCCAAGACCAAATTATGTAACAAAGATGGGAAGTACACAAAACAGAGAGAATTGTGTGTACAAATAATAATTGTATATTTACTATCTCTCCTTCCATTATAAAACTTTCTCATAATAATCTTGCCAATAAACAGAATAAACAAAAAAACCATAATGTACTCATATAGTTATACTCACTATTTATTTCTACATATGTACATATGTATTTCTCCATGTGTCAGTCCTACCTATTCCATGCACTTCACTTTCTTTCTGTAGTGTCCCAACGGGAGTTGCACTGTTTTTTTTTATTTTCTCTCTCTCTCTTTCTCTTTCTCTCAAGTTTATATGAGGCGGTTCACAAAATAATGAGAATACTCAACTCCGTTGAAAATATTTTTCCCTAATGAGAGAAACATTAGGGAAAAATATTTTATTTTTTAGGGGGTTGAATTGGTTATCCATGAAACGCGTCATATATTTTTTTCTCTTTGTGTTTGGAGTGTGTAGCTATAAGACTAAGCATATGGATCTTTTACAAAAGGTTTGAGTTTGGGACAAAGTCAATATTTCCTGTTTTCACTCTTTTTTCTCTCTCTCTACTGACTACATGCACCTCGTTAAAACGTACAACCCCCGCACAATCTTTACTTTACTACCTCATAAGAGTGTTTCAAGTCCATTACAATAATGATTTTTTTCACGGGCCCACCTATGGCCCTATTATTCCGATAAATTATTGAACATGCGAACCCTCCTCTTTCTCCATGACCTCAGTAGAAAGCAACATGAGGAGGAGAAAAAAAAACAAAGGGAAAGAGTGCCACAAAAAAAACTTGGGAATCTTGCGATCAGTACAGCGCGAAAATTATGTAGTCATATACTATTCCATATAGTATACTATGGTCAGGGTGTGCTGGTGGTGGTGTGGTGGTCGTAAACAAAAAAAAAAGTTGGACTTTCTCTTCCTTTCTCTTTGATATTGCTAGTTTAATGTAATAGTTTTATTGATTTCTTCATTTGCACAAGAAACTCGTCTAATTGTTCACTCTTGTATTTTACAAGTTGAAAAAAGGAGGAAATTTTTTTTTGAAAAAAAAAGATTATTGAAATTCTTGCTCTCAATGATCATTTCTCTAAATTTATATGACTTGTACGATCCAAGTAAAATTAACTTTGAAAGAGTGTAATTGTCATCGTCTACGAGTCTCAAGGGAGGGAAGAGGGAAATAATTGGCAAGTGGACATGAATAATTGAATCAAGTACAGTCTGGAGTCTCTCTCTCTCTCTTGTTGCTTTTTGCAATTCATTCAACGTTCTTTTTTTTCTTGTTTCAAGTACCCCATGGACCATATTTTCCTATTCTTTTCTTCTTTTTTTTCTTTGAATAGAAAGACGACTCCAAGAATAAATTGGTTTGATGTTGTATTTCTTTAGAGTTAAAAAAAAGAAAAGAGAGGAAAAATTCAACCATATAAAAAGTTTATTATTTTCTTAAAAACCCACAGTCCATTAAATTTTTCATTAGATTAGGTCCACAGGTCTAGTGGTAATTCTTTATCATTTCTATGGTTCCCTTCTCTCTCTCTCTCTCTGTACACGCACTCTGACTGTAATGTAGAAAATTTCTTTTTTTTAATCAATAAAAACTTGTTTTCTTGTTAAAAAAACGTCAAAAGTTATGGTCATACTAGGCAACTCAAAATTGTCTTGGCGGTTTCTTTTTATTTTTGAATTCTCCAAATTGAATAGTTATACACCCACAAAATAAAGTCAATTTGTGTATTTTTGTGCACAATTTAATTTAAAATAAAAATGAAATAAAAACAAATTTTTTTATCAAACTTGTCCAATTTTACAATCCAAACACAAAACTAAAATGAAATTGAGAGAGAAAAGTGTGAAATAGTCAAAAAAAATCAATCGTTGTGTGTGGTGTACATATATTTTGTTTTATGATAAAAAAGAGATTGATTTTTAAATAAAAAAATTTTTTTATTTGATTTCAAATATTCAAGTAGATCTAGACTAAAAAAATGAATATAATTTTACAAGTGAGTTGTGTAGGTTCTAAAATGGAATAAAAATATTAACCTTTGTTTAGCCACATTAAATGTTATTGATTTTCTCTTTATTTTTTTTTGAATAGCTTTCTCTCTTCATAAAAAAGAGAAAGCAAACTCAACTCTGACTGTATCTGAGTTCATTTATTTTCACTACTGACTATTGAAATGTTTTTTTTTCTCTTTTCTTTAGTTCACCAAATTAACCATTGACCTTTAGAAAATAAAAAATGGAGAATAGAAGATGAGAGGATAATTTAGGTAATTTAATGCCATTCAAAGGACAATGCAATAGATGCAAAAGGTTAAGGTGAAAGTGGGGATTTTCAAGTAGGAATTTATTGGAAAATACATGAATGATAACACTGAAAATTCACAGAGAGAGAGAGAGAGAGAGAGAGAGAGAGGGGTCATTGAAAAGACGTTCAACTTTCTCCGTTCTTTCTCTTTAGAAAGAAAGGAGAAAGGTAAGGGTACATGGGGATAGTCATGAGTGGACGGTTATAGGGATATTTAGAGAGAGGAGAAGGTGGACTAATGGGGGTGATGAATGAGGCCGAGGTTGGCTGAACTCCTCAGGGTCTGTTTGAATGATGTAAAACTAGAGGAGGTGGATTCCCCCCGTTGATCAGGTGTGCTTTTCATGACAATAACATTAGGAGAGTTCCAAGAGCCCATGCTTTCCTGCTCCTTCTTTCAAGAGGCAGACCATGAGTGTGCATATACCATGTGTGTGGGAGAGAGAGAGAAAGCAAGTGGAAAGAAGAGGCGAGTCGAACATTAATTCGGATTTGATTCACTCGGAGGCAAGTCGTTCCAGCAGAATGTTCCAAGATTCTTGTACAGATGTTACACCCTGATTTATAACACTTACTTTATGTTCCGCTACCTTACCTCCGCCAATTCCACTCTCTCTCTCTCTTCTTTCTCCTTTCCCGCCTATTATAATGATTCCACATACAACAAAGCAGTTTACAAGTATCTAGAAAAACCATTTATATTTATTTCATTTGTTTTATTCTCTCTCTCTCCTTCCCAAGAATCAAGAATCATTAGCAGAGTCTACAAGGAAACTATTTTTTTATAGAATAAAATGGTAGTGTCATATAATGTATAAGCATATAGATTTTTTTTAATGTTTTTGTAAATAACCACTGTAAAATATTTACTATTGTAGTTAAACTAATCTTTGGTATAATAATTAACAATATAAAATAAGTATTAAATATTCTTTTTTTTACTCAAGTCACTTTTACATTGTACAAAATAAATTATTAGTACTTAAAAATATTTTTCCAAAAAAAGAAGATTTTTATCTATGCGATGCTAAATTTTGTAATATTGGTTTAGTGTTGTCGCCTTAAATTAAAAATAGCAAATAATTAAATTCAATATTTACAAAAAATTTAATTTAAATAATACTTGCAATTAGAAAGAAATTTTAATTTTTTTTACAACCATTTAAGCACCTGGATTTATTTTGTACAAGACAAGACACAAAAAAAGGTGAAAATATTTGTGAGATAAGTATTTTGTAAAATTGATAAATTTTCAGTGGAGCACAAAATAAAACCCACAACTAAAAAAATGAAGGGTACAAATACAAGTGCCCCACTTATAGTTAAAGTTGGATAATGTGTCGGTCAAAAAAAATAAAGTTTGATGTCTGATGAGTATCTCATGGCCCATGGTTTCTATTTTCATGTTGAAAAGAAAAAAGTATTGGAGAGTGCCATTTCTGTAATCATTTTTGGCATTTCCCTCTCACTTTCTCCATTGTAGAAAGATAAAGAGGGAACATGTTTCTAGTTTCAAAATACTGACACACACACATACAGAGGCACACAGACACACAAAAAACGATTGGAAGATGAGTTCAGGCTGTTGCCTTTTAGGAAATGTCTATAGTAATAGGAGGAGAAAGTCCAGTTGGCAGTTTGGCACAAATTCCCTCTCGACCATTATGAATGGAAGGTGAAAGTGGTGTTGGTGGTGATGTAGTTTGTGGAGTAAGAGTAAGAGTATTTGTACAAGTAGCAGTTGCTCCTGTTCCTCCACTTTGTTCCGAATTTTTTCTCTTACGAGAAGAGAGCAAGAGCCAAGAGGCTGCTCCAGTGAAGCAACCAATAAATATCAGTACTCCTATCAAGATAATGGTAATGCCCAACGTCCCTCGCAATTTAGATGAAAGTGGCCGTACTTCTTCTTGTACTTTCTCTTCCTCGTTCCCTCCATTCTTGACTTTCTCTTTTTTGTCGTAAGTCTCATGGTGGTATTCACCCTCTTTTAACTTGTTCTCTGTTTTACCAGTTGATTGGCTAGAGTTCCCCAAGTTCATCTCTCCTTGTTTCTCTTCTATTACCATGGCATCCACCGCTTGCCCTCCATCAGCTTGTTGTGCTACAATGAACAAAAACATGAATTTCATGTCAAAGGTTTTCTTTCTCTCAAAAAAAAAGAATTACGTAGAGTACATCTACAACATTGTTCTTAATTTATGAGCCATGCATACCATCAAAGAATTTTCTTTTGCCCAGGGGCCCATTCCCTATTTTTATCTTTATTCCATAACCTTTTATCTCTTGAGATATAATTTATACATACAGGTATATACATAATTTCATGGAGAAAATTCTATTAAATTATAGGTTAACCTGTAATTTATGTATTATAATGTACTAATGCCAAGACTGATTGTGAGGAAGCAATTCAAGAAAGAGAAAGTAAAAAAAAGGTAGCCATGAGGTTAGGAGTAAAAGGAGAAAGTCTATTATATTCTATTTGTAGGGTTTAATTAACTAGATAAAGGGTTTCACGGTTCAAAAGAGAAGCTCTAAATAATTGATATTCACTTTATTGTTTTAAAACTTATCAAAGGGTAATTAACTTGAGATTGTGTAAGACGTCATAGATAAATTCTCATCAACTATGCCAAAAAGCTCATTTTCTTCTCTATTTATACTTTTCTTTGGCTTCCTCAAATCTTTTGACAATGCATCATCCCCCCCTCCTCCCCTATCACCCTCAAGGTTTCTTTAATTGAAGCCAAAAATATATTTGACTCTTCTCTCTTCATGTCATAATTAACCAATTAATTTTTTTTAAAAAAAAGAAAAGTATGTACATTTTGTGAGAAATCATCAATTAAAACTTTTTTTGAATACCTAAGAACAAAAGTTTTTTGTACTTTTTTGTACAAACACAAACAAAAGAAAAAGGGAAATTAATTGTGTTCTTAATTATAAGATAAATTGTATGACTTTGATATAATATTTATTAGATTCTAAAAATAAAATATAATCTTCAAAGTGAAAGTCATTTACCTGTAAAAATACCTAAAAGAAAGTGTATAATTGTACTAGTAATAGTAGTGGGTGGAATTTAGAGTATTTTTTGGGGGGAAATAGTTTCCTTTCTTTTTTTTGTTCTTTTAAAGGTAAAGAGTTGTTTAGAAAATGTACAATTAAATTTAGAAGGAATTGTAGTAGTACAACTTTTTATAGGGAGAAAGGAACAACCAAGAAAATTTATATGTAGAACCAGTTCATTCGTAAATCAGGAAGGAAGGAAATGGGGAATTCAAGTCCGAGTATCCTTCTCTCTCGCTTTCTCCATTCTCTCAATTTTAGTAAACCAGCTCCCCATGTATTATTTGGTAAGTAAGGAAGAAGAAGAAAGCAAGTGAAAGTCAAGTTTTTCCCTTGTACAGAGCACGGAGGAGGACACGGAAGTAAGGGGAGGAGAGAGAGAGAGAAGCGAAACATCTGGGAAGAAAGCCTCAAGAAGACACTTAAAGTTCGCTTTGTATGTCCCTTTAGTTGCTCACTCAGTCAGTGGGCAATGAAGTTGGCGGTGAATTCAAGACGCGTTAGGAATGTTTTATGGGAGATTTCACCAAGTAATTTAGACGCCAGAGAGCCACTAACTTGAACGATTCTGGCATGGCTGTGCTATAGTGAGACCCAACCTAGTGTTGTAAAAGAAAGGAGTAAAGAGCACGTTCATGTAGTTGCAATTTGTATCCGGAAACCCCTTCAGCTCATCCCTAGCTCTGATAACACTATTATCTCCTACAACGACCCAACGACTCTCTCTCTGAGAGAAAGTACCGAGTGGGACATGACCTTATACTACTCTAATTCATAAATAAGACTTTTCCTGTGAAACATTATCAACTTTCAACCCCATCTCCTTCCTCCTCCTCCCGTTTTTATCCTAAAATCTATGACACTTTTGTGAAATAAATTTTTGTTTTAAAAATAATTTAAATTTTACATATGCTCAAAATATTTTTTAACCTCATCATGTTCATGTACCTACTGAACAAACTGCAAGAGAGAGAGAGCAGGGCTAATTAGTTGGGTTAATTATATTATATGATAAGGAATGACCTCAAGGAACCACTAAGGAGGATCCATTATCTTGTCTCATTGATTGGCTCAACAACTGTGGAGGTTTTTCTCTCTCTCTGTTCAAGACTGAAACTTGTAGCTAAAAGTTTAGCGGTTTTTCCAAAAAAGACGTCCAAGAAACAAAAGGAGAGAGAGAGAGAGGGAGGGAAAAGTAGAAATTGGTGATGAAAGTACGGTGAAGGAGTGGAATCAAGTTTCATCTAATGTGCCTCAGAGGCTCTCCTAATAGAAACTTGTGCTCCATCTCCATCTCCCTCTCTCTCTTTTTAATGTTGTGCATTGCAAGGGCAACATCCTAGTCGTTCTCAACCCTTTAACCCGTAAAAGAAAGTGGTGGATAGTCTCACTTTCTCTCTAGTGTATAGAGATATATGGGAGAAAGTAGGGGGGAGAGGAGGTGAGATAGACCTCAATCGTAAATTGCTCTCATTTTACTCACTCTTGTGTGTTTACCATATATGGATGTACATACTATACATCACGAAATCCCTAGTAGCCTTCTAACAGTAGCTAATGGCTCCATGAACATTAACATTAGCCATCCTTATATTGCTGACACTAGACACTAGACATTTGGAGAGTGGAGAAAGGAGAGAAAGGGTAGAGGATGAAAGAATTTCTTTTCCCTTGTTTTTAATGTACAGTCACCAAGAGAAAATAAGTGTCTGTGTGTCCCTATACTTTAGCAGGTACATCTTTGGGCCATTTTAGTGGCAAGGGAAATATCCTCCACATTCCCATTCCCCCAAAACTCTACGACCTCAATTGTATCTCAAATGAGACGGAGAAAACTCCCAACTACTTTCTCTCTCTCTCTATAAAATTCCCTTATGCACTTTTACCCATCTCTCTATTGGCTACATCTGACATTATCAACGCCTTTTAAGTAAAATGTTCTCAAAGTATTTCTGTAGGTCAGCCTTTTCAAAAATAAATAAAATTGATGGTCAACATTTTTCCTTCAAAATATTTATCATACATTTGGCATGCTTTCTCCCTCTCATTCCAAAAACTTGTTTTTTTCCTCTTTCTTTCTTGTGTAAATGTTAAACTAAACTGAGAGTATGAAAAGGTATCAAAATTGGTGAGTGAAAGGATGAGAATAGACTTTCTCTTTTTTGGAGGAGAAAAGAGTCGAGACTTTTTTTTGTAGGGCTATTTTTGGTTGGTTAAAATGACTGGCCTTCTTTTGGTTGTACAGAGTCCAACTCGATTTTCTTTAGAAAATAGAAGAAAGCGAGTAAGGAAAAATAAAACTTGTGTGTCTTGCGGTGGTCCATGAAGACCCTAATGAAGGAAAAACTCTTAAGACTTTTTTGTAAAGAAAAAAAAGAGGAGCATGGAGGGGTAAAAGAACATGCCCATCTTTCTACCCATTCCAAGCTTCACCTTTTACTTTGAATGGCGGTTTGATAGGACCCAAAAAAAAGAAGAGAAAGAAGGAGGCATAGTTCACTGATTTAAAGAACAAAATCTATAGAGAGAGAGAGAGAGAGGAGAAAGTACAATTAGACCAATTCTTCATCAAGATACTTCACCTTTTTTACACGCACTCTAGTCTCTCTCTCTCGGTGCTAAAGTCATACATTACCGTACATATTATAAATAGCCATGCGTATCCACACCACACATGAAATAGTCAAATGTCTAATGTAATTTTTATCAGTTTGAGACGGAAATAATTCTTAATTCATTTGCCCACCATCTAACTCCTTTTCTATTAACGGGGAAAGTATGTACTTATACAAAAAAAAAAAGATTAAGATGGATATAGTGCAAGGAGGAGAAAGCAGAAGGGGATTTTTTTCCCATGTGTGATTTTTTCTTTTGCTCAAATGAAAGTCAGTCGTGATTTATTTGAAATTGTTTAATGAACGAGCTTGATGTGAATGTGGGTGTGTGTGTGTGTCCATGTCAATACTTGGAAAAGTCTGTCTTTCTTAATTAATTATTTCCATTGCACTCTTTTCATTTCAAACTTGTCAAGGAATTAAACTAGACTCTAGAGAGATTTTCAAACTAACAAGTGTAAGTGTTTCTAAATTGAATCTTGACAGTTTTTTCAACTTTCTCTCATTCAAAATGAATAAACTGAGAAAATCAAAGTTTGTTTTATTTTTTTCTAATCAATAAATGTTTGATTACAAAAAATTATTTTGTACTTGGTCCGTTACAAAACAAGAATAAAATGGACAATGTTTTTTTGTTTGTGGAACAACTAGACTGAGACAAGAATAATAAACGAGACGATTAATTGTGTGGCCTTGTTCAACATACATGCAATGTATTTGTCTTGGCTCTCAATTTTGGTTATTTGGATTGACTATATGTACATTGATTATTATGTACACTATATGTGTATAGAGAGAAAGTTTGTACATAGAGAGAGAGAGAGAGAAAACAATAATAATAGTATATAATCTCCTGACCATGTCCATGCGTTCTAAAACAATATGTGTTGCTCCTTCCCACGTCCCTTACTGGCCCATTGGCAATAATAACATGGGATTTGCATAATAATTACTACCATTTTCCAAACCATACTTTCACCATTTTGTCCTATACAAATACAATCATGTCTCTATACACATATAGTCTCAATTTAAGCTTCAAAATTCATAACAATTTCAATGACGCAAGTGTAAGGAGAAAAGAGAAAAAAAAAATTCTCAACTTTTTTATTTCTCTTACTGTACAGATATGTGTGTGGGTGGACTATAGTGACAGAGTGAAAGTCATGTGATGGAATTCTTTCTCTCTCTTTTTCTCTGAAGGGAAATACATAATAGAATATATTCAAGGAGAATAAAAAATCAAACAAAATGCCACACATTTTATGTATGGCATTTATGGCAGTGTAAACACATGGATTTGATTAATGCTCTATTTGCATGTTTCCTCCATATCCTGCTTCCTTGTAGATGCTAACTATAAATATATTCTCTCTCTCTCTTCTGTGTTCTCTATGACCTGGAAAGACTCAAAGTACTAAATTCTGCCGTGCTAAATAGTTTGGTTTTTTTTCTGTGTAGGTAAATTGAAGCAAGAAAAGGAAAGGCTGAGGTGAGTGTAATAAATAGAACATGAATTAATGAATAAAGGAATCCAGAATCCACACACAAGCAAAATTTATAGTTTCTCCCTCTCTCTCTCTCTACAACTTTTAGTGGGCATCTGCCATTATTGTATTGGACAGAGCCAAGGGAAAAATTTAGACGGTCGACTGTAGTCTGTACACATATGAGAAGACATAATACTCATATTTATAATTCATTATGACTCTACATTTAAATTGTATATGTACACAAGTAAGACTTGTGTATATATGTATGTATATGTGTATTTATTGTGTCTATAGTTTTGATCTCGGATTACAAATTACTTGATGGAATTACCTAGTCCGCTATGGAAATCATTAAATCACTAAATAATTTAGTTGGCTAAATCACTTAGTTAGTTCTTGAACCCTATTTATGTACACATACACATATAAATGTATATGTACATATGTTGGTGTGTAGTGAAAGCTAAGGGAAAGCAAAGACATTATTTTGATTATGATGAATCGGACATTTTAATGGGACAAAAACTCTTTGCCAAAATCACCCCCCTTTCTCTTTGACTATTTTCAAGACTTTCTCTTGTTTATATTCATAATATTTTGTCTATGTACATGTAGTGCCAATTTTTCATTCCAACACTCCCTCACTATCATGGGCTTCCAAAACTACTCCTCACACTCAACTTAAATTTTTTGGCCCGTGTGTCACTCATGATTAAAGTTTTTGGCCTTTGAAAATTTTAATTATTTTTTATTCTCTTCCCACTCACAGGGAGATCAAAAGAGAGAGAGAGGGTTTTTCAAGTTAAAATAATATTTTTTTTGTGAAACTGAAAACTCGTTTTTTTGTGTATTTAACAAAACACAACAACAACAAGTACACCATTTGGTTTTAAAACTAAAACTGAGTTTTAATAAAAGGTTGAAAGTTTTAGCAAAAAGTTTTTTGGGGATTTTCAAATGACTAGGCTTTTCAATGGCACAAATAATTTTATTGCTTATGAGCTTCTACATGTATGTACATTAAAGGGATGTGAAATTATAGAAACCATAGAGAGGAGAGAGAGAGAGAGAATTGTTTAACCTCACATTTAAATGTAAATAGAGTTTTTGTGTATATGAATTTTTATTATATTTTGACTACACAGAGAAACACAACAAGGAGCAAGGGAAGGTACTTATTGTGTACACTACACTACATACTTTAATGCTATTTAGTCCCTGTAAGGTTTAGCATTAAATAACTTTTTAAAGGTTTTTATTACAAAAACCAAACTCAATGAGACAGCACCAATGGAGTATAATCAACCCCCCCTTTTAATAATCATTATCATCACCATGGCTAATCTTACCCCATTCAGTTTAGTCTCTGTCTATAGCCATAGAAATGTACACAGTCAAGACTTTGACAATCCCAATTTTTTTTCAAGTCTTACCGTTATGACCTCTCTTTTTATTAAGGTTTTCAAAAAAAATGAAAATTTAATTTTAACGACTACAGTCAAAAAATCAACATTTTTCTTATTTTACTGTACAGATTAACATGAAATTTACATTAGAAATTTAACTTGTTGATTGTCTTTTAGAAATTTTCAGAAATTGTGCCTCAATCTTTTTTTATTTGTAAAAAATACAAAATGCAATGGATATTGAAGGTCTATAATAATTCATGAAAAAAATATGTGGGTCATGTTCATTTTGTAGTAAAAAAAATTTGTATAAAATAATGAAAAATGAAAATTTTAGTTTGAAAACAAAATGATGAAATTAGGGACTGGGATCCACCCTCCAAAAATAGTGTATGTATGATAGTCTCTGTTACATTAATCAAAATAAATTATTTTTCAAGAATTTATATTCTAAGCCATACAAGTAAGTACAAGACAACAAAACTGGTGAGGGGCTATTGGCAATGGGAACGTCTCAATCGAGCCGGGTGGGAGAGGAGAAAAGTTTTGTGGGGAGTATTTACGTGCGTGTAATGTAGAGCAAGTGGAACATTGTTTTTGTCTTTGTCGTCGTCATTTAATCGTAGTCTGGTTTTTGTAGAGTATAATGTAATGCTCCTTGCTGTGATGGGACAAGGGAAATGGAGGAGGAAGGACTTGAGTTTGATTATTATTACTCGGCGCTTTATAGGACCATAATTTTTGGAAAGAACACGACGGGATGGGCGGTTTTCCTGTCTCTCTCTCTCTCTCTCTTCCTTAAAGAGAAGGAGCGGTAGAGATAATCAAGTCGTTACTAGTACTTCGACATTCCCTCTCTGAATCCTCACGTAATCCTCCATGATTTGTCCTACAAAATTTCTCACTTCTCTCCTCCCTCCCTTCTCCATCTGCTCATTCCAGTTATTATGTATTACTCAATTTTAACAAGTTAATTTAACTTGCTTTGTCATCATGGGATTTTTGGGAGTTTGAATTGAGAAACCATTTTCTCAATTATATTCCACAAGTCCACTTTTTTCCCCAACGTCCTAACTTTTCATTTAATATTAACAGGGAACTGAACTGGCTATATAAAAATAATTTATCAAAAAGATTTTTATGATAAATGGTCTTATTTTAAGACTTAAATTCTTTTAAATTCAACTTTCAAATTGGAATTCAAAAAAAAATCAAATTTACATTTTTATAATTTGGACAATTAAATTATCTTTATTCCACCCTCCATTTCTTAAATTGACCCTCTTCTCGCGGATCGCGGTGAGTTGGAAATTGGAAAACCAGTGAAATTTTGAAATTCTCACAAGCGTGTACTTATCACAAATTGGATAACTTAGGAAAAGATTGTAAGAGGGAGAGAGAGAGAGAAGAGGATGGGAGGGGGCAGGAGGGGTAAATGCGTTGAAAGACAGTAATATTATTTTAGTGCGTAGAAGAGATGAAGAGTTGAAAATGAGAAAGCCTACAAATTTCTCTATAGGTCTAAAGTACACATAAGATAAAAGACAGTTTTAGCTTTAAAACTAAAGACAAAGTCATAGTTTTAATGTTGAAAATCTCTCAAGACTGAGCCTTTTGAAAATGGATGATAGTCTTGAGGGTGGGTTTTTGAGGCCAAGATTTTGACAATTTGAAACTTGTTTTTGTCTCAGACAAACACTTGAAGAAAGTACGACTGTCAAGATGGAATGTAGAGGGTACTTTTATATTAAAAGATAAAGAGGGTTGAGCTTAATTGGGCATTCTCTCTTCTCCTCTCTTAAGCCTACAAAGCTTACTCTTATAGGTATGATAAGACCAATCTGTGACTACACTACAAAATTTAATACTTTATATCCCACTCTATGTAATAATTAGACCTAGTCTATTAAACAAGTTATAAGGACAGGTTTTGGGTGAAGTACTATACTAATTTAAATTATTTATTATATGACCTAAATATTAAATATTTCATTTTTTGCAAATGCAAAGAAAACTGAGCTCCCTATTCATTTACTGACAAACTAAAAATAAATGGAATTAAAAAATTTAATTAATCATTTCATTTAAAATAATATTAAAATAATTAAATATTACACATACGTGTCACAATATGAAAATAGCATGGTCGTAATTGTTGTCCAAAAGAATTTTTAGCCCAACAAGCCACGGTCCCATAAGAATCTTCATTGTAGATTTCATAAGGTAAAAAAGTTTCATGTAAAAATTGATTAATTTTAATTTGATCTGTCTCTGTCTCTGTAGAACCAAAAAATTCACTAATTAAATCTCTCTTAGTTCTAACACTTAATTTGAACTCTTGACCATCTTCATTTTCATTATTGTCATCAGTCTCACTCTCACTTATCACTTGTAAATTAAAATTATTAATACTTGAATTATTTTCCATGTCCATTTCATTTGAATCTGTCATATTCACATTTGTAAATTCATCCAGCCAAGAAACTGAAGAATTGTCACTTGGAAATGGAAGCACTGTTGATGAAATTAATTGTTTGAATATTTTACCAATATTTAAATTCCCCGTACTTGGTATAGCCACAATTTCACGTGATCTTTGTAAAGTCCAATAGAAACTGAGGTCAGATGGCCATGCTTGAATTTTACAGTGGAGTCGATGAGTTTGTCCCAAAGACAATGGAATTATTTTACCTCTTCCACCATTAGAATTAGAATCGGAATCGTCGGCACATCGAGGAGATACTGCAAAAAAAAATAATTTAAAAAAATACATTATTTAATTTAAAAAAAATAAATTCCAACATCAATTTAAATAATTGATGAGGTAATATTTTCACCATTAAAAAAACCCACAATGTCCATCATTCAAAATAGTGCAGAGTCACCCAAAAAATTTTTTGGTCGGCCTACAGTGACAATAGAGAGAAGAAGATGTCTTATACATTTTGGGTAATAGTAATGATATGCACATTCCATGGATAAAATGGGCAGACAATGGAGCGAGAGGAGCAAAGTAGCTGTCATTTGGTAGCGATGAAAATATGAGTAATACGCAGCTCATAACTTATGGGAGTTAACGAGAGTTGGGACAGTGAAGCGTTGAGTACAAGTCATAAAAAATATATAACCTTTTTCCATACATATAAATTCCCCCTCTTTCTCTAATGCTCTAGACCCGTGACATCTTTTACCTGTTTTTTTCATATATGTACTGTACATACTACAATATATGAAGATTTATATATAGATTCTTGTTGAAAAAAATGGATAGTATGGGCCATGGCATTGTAAAGTCCACACCCACATAAATATTTTCGTTTAGTATCTTACAACATATGCTCTTCGACTCATCTCATTATCCTCTATGTACTTTTTAGGGCTATCAAATTCAAGTCGTAATGGCCTGTCAGCCTCATTTCAATAAGGATGAATTGGGGAAAAAAACTCACAAATGCATAATACTCATCCCCCCTCTTTCCCCACCTCATCTCTCTCTCTCTCTCTTCTCAACCGCTTTAGTCCCCTTGTCGTATGATTTATGTTCATGGAGGAAGGATGGTAATAACTTTAAATCATTTGAGTGGGGAATTTGAGTTTGATTGAGTTATTCAAAATTGGGGATGGATTTTGATTGAATAATAAGGGATTTTTTTGAGAGTTGAATTTTTTTTAAATGTTTTTTTTATAATTTTCATTTTGAATGTGAATAAAATGTGATGATTTTAATATTATTTTTTCTTTTCATTTTGAATGGAATGGTTTTTATTTTAAATGCAAGACTTTTATTGATTTGTCAAGACGACCCGACCCATATTGTGCGTGTTACAATTGACTGAATTGGTTTTATCAAGATTTTGTATTAAAACTAGACATTGAGGAGAAAGTGAGATTGGTGATTGGAAAAAAAAGAAATCTTTGGATCTTTTTTTTTGGTGTCAAAGGTGAAATGAAGCTCAACTCATTCCACTCGAAATAATCGTAAAGTTTTGGTGTCACCCTCATTCTCTCTATAATAGGGAGAGTATGAAGTTTGTTAGGGGAGAAAGAGGAGTGAAAGGAGATTTCTATAGACATCTTTTTTGCTACCGTTAATTAGCACACTACACTACAATAGTCATTTACGACACGTTAGATTTATTTTTACTATTTTATTCTCTCCCACTCCCTTCTTCACTTTCTTGTTAAGACTCCATTTACAATTTGTGTGTTGTGTAGTACACGCACTCTCTATTACACTGTACCAAAATTCATGTCCCTCTTGGTTTTCTCTTTAGAGAGAGAGAGAGAGGCTTAGAGTCTACAAAATGGAGAATTACTATAATTTACTTGACTTGATATTAACAGTCATGGTACACAATTTTGTGTATGAGCATTCAATTAAATTTTCTCTTTCTCTTTTTTGGCATTAAAATAAAAGAGAAAGTTTATTTCTTTTTTTTGAACAGTTAAGACATAAAATTGTATTGTTTTCTCTGATTTTTTATTTTACAATTAATAATATTTTGAAATAAAACATTAAATGTCAAAATTAATTTTTTACTGTCTCTATCACAGATTCTATATCTTTGATGAAAGATGAAAGGAAATATTTTTGTAATGAGAGTAATGTACAAAAGAGAGAGAGAGAAGATTTTTTTAAGAAAACTAAGATGGAGAATTTGTAGAGATGATACATATATAATTTTTCTTGTTCTTCTCTTGTTACGAAGTGGCGGGAGAGAGAGAGAGAGAGAAGAAATGGAGAAAGTTATTTCTCTCACAGTTAGGATTTTCGACACAATTGACTCACACGACTCTGCAATTACACTTCCGATTCCTTCATCTGAGCACTCTATACCCCACACGCAAACCCATCAAGCTTACCACCGTCATCATCAACAACAATGACGATCAAAGTCAGCCCGCCTTCTTTTCTTAATTTGACTCACGCAAACATGAGACAAGATGAATAAGCCTATCCATGTATTGCATGTGCCCTTTTTTTACACTCTGTCTATTTCTCTCTCTCTCTCTCTCTCTCTCTCTTTCACTTTCTCCCTCTTTTCCATATTTCTTTTCCAAAAGGAAATTATATTCAAAATCGATTTTCACCTGGACAAATTATTTTTTTCTCTCTATAATATTAACAAAGAACATTAAATTTGGATATAAAATTTTATAATAAATCTTGTGAGAGACGTAAAAGGTCAAAAAATTGAAAATTTTGAGATAACATTGACCAACTTTTTCCTATTTGTAAAAAAAAGAAAATATAAAAGAGAAAGTAAATGTAGAAATGGTTCAGTTTTTATTTTCAATTCAATTTTTGTGACAACATTTACCTACACAGGTATCTCTATTGTTATATAAAGAGGAGAGATGTTGACAAAATGGATTTTTTTTTCTGTAAAGTGAAATCTGATAACCTTCTCCTTTCTCTGTCCCGGAAATTGTTTTTGACAAAATTCTTGTACTTTTTTTATCGTCTTTCTCTACATGTTCATTTTATACTTTGAGTTCTACAAAATAAATAAAGAGAAACATTTTTTTATAGAATCAAAAATGTTCTTGATACTCTATCGACTCCTTGAAATGGCTACCTTTGTCAGATGAAAAGTTTTCTCTATGTAAATATAACAAGTCTTTCTCTTTTTTGTCATGAATAGAATTTTTTTCATGTAAATTCTACTCAAATTTCTGGGACATGACACACTTGACACTTTTTGTATTTGATACTTAAAGTCAACAGATTTTTGAATCAGATCATCTTTTGTCAATTTAATTTACAGGTAGGTTATAAGTAGGAGTGTAAATTTTCGAAAGGAGAAAGTTTGATATGGACAAATTTTGACGCTATTTTCGATGCATTGAAGATAATTACAGGTAAAACAAGATGTACTTACTATTAACGATAATTTTTAAATTATCACTGGAGCCCTTCCCGTAAGCATTGTGTGCCTCACACCTGTAATCTCCAGCAGATGCAAAAACAAGTTGACGAAGGAGTAAAGTAAATCCTTTGATTATGAGTCCATTGGCTGTGTCTTCTTTTAAATAATTTTCCTACAAATAATTATTTTACATAAATTCACATACACTTTTAATTATTTAATTCAGCAAATTAAAAATTCCATTATTTAAAATATCAATTTAAAATTTTAAATTACCTCATGATACCAGCTAATCTTCTTCAAAATAGGATTAGACTTTACATGACATTCAAGAAGGACAGATTCACCCTCAGAAAAATTTGTTGTCTTACTGGATCCAAATCTTATGACGACGACAGGAGGATCTAGTCAATTTTTTCAAAAAAAAAAATTAAAAAAAAATGATTTTGATACTTTTGAATGAAGTGACCATTCAAAAAAATGCGGAAGGATGGGATGCATAAAAATTTGAATTAAATTAAAATAAAATGATGTAATAAAAAAACTCCTAAAATTACAAACGCATTTTCATTCCCATCTCCCTTTCCCACTTTAGCATTTATATTTATATTTAATTTGATGGGGTTCTAGAGGACTCGCAAAGTGTAAGAAGTTTCATCATGGGATCTCTCTCTCTCTCCCCTATTTCTATTTTCAAAGCAACTCAAGTGAGGGTTCTCAATTCAATTATGATCAACAATCTTGCCACTTGTAAGATCATCTTCTCTCCCCTCTCAATGCTATCCCCCCTCCAATCCAACTCATCTTCATCCCACTCTCGTACCCTGTACCACCAACCCTTTTTTCTCTGTTGATGTGAGTGGTGGAGAGTGTTATTATATAATATTTTACATCATCAAGCTCAACATTAAACCAAGAATTTTCATCTTGTAAAAATCTTTGCTTATCATTGTTATCCACAAGGCAAAAGACTTTCCCTCTCCTTCATTCAATTCATTTCATTACATTTTAGACGAGCTCCCATATTTTGAGGAGAATAGTTTCATAATACAAATATTCACTTTATTTTTGTCTTCTTTTTTTTATAAAATAATTTTCCTTTTATGAGAAAGTAAATTGTCTCCAGTAATATTTCCAACATTTTTCAAAACATTAAATTGAAAATTTACTACATAATAAAAAAGAGAATTGTTTGAATAAAAAAAATAAAAATTGGAATATTAAATTTTAACCATTTTTTATACATCTCCATATATTATTTATACAATTGATTATTAATTGCATTTCAATATTTGCTTTTCTCTCTTGCTTTCTCTCAAAGACTCTCAATTGACTTTAAAAAAATTTCTTTTGTAACCAAAAAAAATTGAAAGGTAAGAAAAGAAAAGAGCATGGACTGACTTTTATGAAAAAAAAATGTATTTGAACTCACTTGACCTTATTTTCAATATGAAGAGAGAAAGGAGAAAGGCTTCAAACCATTGATTTGATATTTGATGGAAAATTTCTTAGTAAAAAAAATGACGCATTTTTTATATTATTCCACTTTCTCCCTCTTTTTTCCCCTTTTTTTCTCGTCTTAAAAGTAAAGTTAGGTAAGTGTAGAGAAACGGAAAGAAAATTTGAGTCGGGGAGAGAGAGATTTTCAAAGCTCAAGATAAACTTTTACATTCTAAGCTCGGATTTCATTTTATAAGATTAGAAAGGTTTTTTTTTCTTCTTATCTATACTAATATATTATTCTATAGTTTATCTAATAGTTTTTTTTATTCATCTGTGCATACAATAGAAGTCTGATATGGATATTGGTTATTCAAAAAAAATTATTCATAATTTATTCACAATTTTTCTGTCTCAAATAATACTAGCCCTAATTTTTTTTAGATTATCAATGGATTAAGAAATGAATTTAAAATAATAATTCACTAATTTAAATTAATTAATTTAATTTTTTAAAAAGATTTAACTTACAATAAACATGAAGTTTTTTTCTAGCCTCAATTTGTTTCCCAACAATCCAAGGATTTTCAGCACGACAATAAATAATTTCTTCATCATCTTCAATCTCTGGTTGAAATGTTATTGTGTACGTTGTCACATTATCTGCATCAGATTTCTAGTATTAAAAAAATTAAATTAATTTACTAGTTAAATTACCCATAATATTTATGGGAAAAGTGAGTAAAAATAAATGATGGTTAAATTGAATGGATGATTACAGGTAATTTGGACGGATATTAAATGATGACAAAATTTAAAATAAAATTTTACGTGTAGAGTTGAATTCTACAGAAAAAGAAAGGTGGGGGAGGGGGATTTTCAGTTGAATTGAGTTGTAAGTCATACATGATATAATTTAGGGATGTAAAAATTTTTTGTGTGTCTCTATTCTCTCTACTAAATTCCCTGTCTCAAATGTTTACTCTTAAATATTTACACTCTCCCCTCAGCTCAGTTGTCTTGCACCCAAGGCCAAGTTTAGTTGTTTACTTTCCCCCGACTTGCCATTTATCTCTTCTTTTCTTTTCCTCCTCTTCCTCATCTTCTTTTGTTAGAGAGAGAGAGAGAAGGGAGAAATTTCAAAGTTGGAAATATTTTCCTGGAGTAAAACATGTCAATTTCAACTGTTGACATAAGAACAAACTCTCTTTCTCGCCCCTCCTTTTCCTCAACTTTCGACTCTGTTAGTCATCTCATGTCATGGAGAAAGTGGAGAGATGACATGGAGATGAAGGGAAAGCAAGTGAAAAACACAAAGTTTCCAACCTTTCTCTCCACCTTTTCTCCTCTCTCTCTCTCTCCATTTATTGTCCTGGTACCTGTATAGTCTTTACATTTAAATCTAAAAAACGTGACTGACCCCTCCCCTCCGGGAGGTCACAGAGGACATGAATTTGATGATTACTATTAAATCTTTTATTATTTGTAAAGAATTCTTAAAACAAATATTTTTGACATCTCTCTCTCTATTCTGTACACATGTATCACCTTAGGCAAAAAAACAATTCTTGTTTATTTTTTTTTCAATCAATAAAATGTTTCTAAAATAAATTAATTCCTTTTTCCTTCAACTTGTTCTTTCACTTTCACTTGAAGTTAAAGTAACAAATTTTTTGAAAAATAATTCTAATTGTACAGGTAAGGTAGGGTAGAGGACAAATAATTTAAATTTATTTTTAATTATAATTTCTTCTCATTTTATATACAGGGTGGTTCATAACAAAGAAAGAGAGAAAAAAAATTAAAATTGAGTTGATACAAAAATCACAAAAGTTCAACTCTGTACAAAAAAATAAATACAAATGATATTTTCAAATGAGAGAGAGAGAGAAAGAAAAAGTGGTGAAATTTTGTACAGTGTAAATTTATATATTTTTTGGCAAAAATTATGGCTCGTACTTTATATAATGTTATTATATATATAAAAACACCTACACATAAAAATACACGTACATAGGAAAAGAGACACACTATATAACATAATATACTTGTTTACAGTTTTCACAAAATGGGAAAAGTTTTTGCCAAGACGAAGCTTGTGTAGCTTAGTAAAGCATCCTACACAGAAAAAGTTTTTTGTACGCTGTAGAGAAAA
Organism: Arrhopalites spinosus; assembly: GCA_034700945.1. Lineage (NCBI taxonomy): Eukaryota > Metazoa > Arthropoda > Collembola > Symphypleona > Arrhopalitidae > Arrhopalites > Arrhopalites spinosus. Next base: position 1,717 of record JAQIVZ010000238.1, on the reverse strand, counting down.
GAGAGAGAGGGGGGGGAGGTGTTGAAAACATAAGTTTGCACGCTTCAATGTTGTTACACACGTAGGAGAAAGAGAGAGAGAGGAGAAAGCAATCAATGAGTCTACGGGAGTCTGGAGACACATTCTCCTTAATTTTGGTGACATATATTCCTTATATTATAATACACAAAATTGATAGTAACCTCCCAAAGAATATATATTTTCAAAAGTGTACACAAAGAGACAAGACTCATTACTTATTTTAACTCCCTTTGAATTTCACATGAAAAACATTAAAAGTGTACAAACCAGAGGTAGACCCCACCCACTCACTTTCTCCTCTTTCTCCCTTAAATCAAAGACACAGGTAGGAAAATATGGGGAGAGGTTGGGTAATATGTAAAATGTTTACATTTTATTTAGAGCACTAGACCAAACTATTTTCATTCCCTTAAGTCTCTCTTCAAACTACTCAATCTTTTTTGTTTGATGCTCCCTTTCAAGATTGAAAAAGACTGTACAAAGAAATCTTTTAGATTTTAGACTCACAACTCAAATTCGACTTTGAATTATAATGGAAATAGAAAAAAATAGAGTGTAATGGGGGTGGCTACTACTAACAAAAGTTTCGTGCATATTTTCTAAGCTCTTTTTTTTGCACAGCATCCATGCAAGATCACAGTCAAGCCTGGGAGAAAGTAAGAGAGAGAGAGGGAAAGGGGTTACAAGTATTTTCACATTGAAATTGGTTTGTCAGTAAAGTCAGCGTGTGTTGTCAGATTCTCCATGAAATTTTTAAGAGTTTTCTCAAAAAAAACTTATTTATTATATATATATCAGTATTAGTATACTCGTAGTTAGCGTATAAAGTTGGAGAATTTATTTTTATTTTTATAAAAATGGAAAAAAAATTATTATATAAAAATTATGTCAAGGTATTCTACATTTCTCAGTTTTTTACACTTGAGATTCTTTTTTTTCCACTTGAGATTTTTATGTGTGGAAAATATTGTGTATGTTCTTCTTTTTTATTATAAAGAAATGGAAAATAAGTTGACATGATTTTTTTTGCGGGAATAAATATTTTTTTTTCTCTTTTGCATATAATACAAAGTTCAGTAATGCGTTGAAGGAATGATTATTATTATTACGATTTGATATTTGGCTCCAATGCTTTTCTGCACTTTGGAGAATTGTATCTCAATGGTTGGATAAGCTCCGATAGTTTGACAAGTCAGTTTATAAGTTTCTTTTGCTATCATCGTATCCAGGAAATCGAGTTGAATGTGTTTGGGTGTCACTGTACACAAAAAAATAGAGAATTCAAGACATTTTTTATTATAATAGATTATTCTTATATACTTATTCATTTATATATGTATACTTATGTGTATTACAATAAATGCTACGCCATTTTATTTATACTTGACTTAACCCTTGAGATTGTGCCATAGTCAATAAATGATGTTTATGAAATACGAGGAAAATTATGATAATGTAACACTTGAAGGGCTTATACAGGGTGGCACATAACCTTGTGCTACCCCCCTACAGCCTAAACTATAAGCATCAGAAAAAATCCAAAATTATAGCTTTGTAGAGCTCTCAATTCTATATCTAGCCCTCCTACTTTCATTGACCCAAGTCAAAGGGTGTTGACTTTCTTAAATTTTGAAAAAAGCCAAAAAAAATTAAATTTTTTATGAAAAAAATTCCAAATCTTCTTCAAAAATTTTTT
>JAQIVZ010000237.1:0-88011 GCA_034700945.1 Arrhopalites spinosus | reverse complement strand
CTGGTGGCCAGTTAATCGTAGTGGCCAATTGTCAAGTGTCCAATTGTACCTGTGACCAATTTACCGTGTGGCCAAAACAAAGTGTCCAATTGTCAAGTGTCCACATATAAAATGGTCACAAGATACAGAACCCAATAAGACACATTGTCACTTTGATTCTACATTCTACAAAATTGTGTTTCAAATCCCCATTTTTTCATGTACACAGTCCATTAGAATTTCATAGGGGTTTTTTTTCTTAATCTTTAGAATATGAGACTTGTGAGAGTAGTAATAAAAAAATAATAAATTTTACCTTGATAGTATTTAATTTGAAATCCAGGTGAGCCACCATTTCCAGATGTGGTCAAATATAAATAAAGTTGACTACCAGTACTTGTAATATATTTTGGATTTTCATTTCCTGACCCTGTTAAGCTTCCCAATTGTCTACTTGATGGATCGCTACCATCCCGAATTACAAGAGTGTCCCTTGGAGAGGTCATTCCAAAATCTTCAATCTATTGTACACCACAAAAAATACACTCTTTAAAATTTCAATTGTATGTACATACTAGTAAATGTTGAGGGGGGACAAACAAGCCTTTCCATAAATTTTGAGAAATAAATTAAAATAAATTTGAATGGATTTTGATTGACATTGTTAGGGAAAGATAAATATTACATTGTTCTAAAAATTATGGGACATTAATTATTATTAGGGGTAAGTAATGATGAAGATGATAGAGAAAAATATAGATTGTTAAAAGAGTTGGGTCATCATCAAATAAACATAGGATTTAACTTACTCGTAAAGTGATGAGTTTGGAAGTAGGTGCATTGATGACGTAGACACATTCTAAGCCTCCTGGGTATGTATTAGGATAGCCTGGTGAGGTTAGGACTTGAGAGTGAATTGTTGCCTTTAATGTTCCTCCGCATGATTGTGGTTCTGTCTTCCATGTTGCTCTGTGTTTGCGAAATAATAAAACCGGATTTTAGTATGTATCCACAAACAAATTCTCAAATAATTTTTTTACACAAAAAAACTCTTTTTAACCCTTTCCTCCTCCTCATCATCTTTGTAGGCAACGGCAATACTGATATATAAGCAAGCAAATAAAATACATGTACAGCATGCGTATTTCACATTACCTATATACTATATTACAGATCCTATCCTATCACATCCATAACGGTTTTTATTTCTAATTTTTTCATCTTTAACATTTTCCTAGCCCATATTACTACGGATTACGGATAAATTCCGCAATCTTTAACTTGTGCGAATACCACAAAAAAAAACTTCATCTTTATTTTTTCCCTGTCTTTTTTCTCCTGTCCATCGACTAATCATTTTAAACTTGAATTATTATCATTACTTTTAACTCTACTTGAGTAATTGTGATTCACATTTATTTATGAATGGAAATATATTAACAAAAATTAACATTTACTACAAAAATTTCTCCTCATTTGTCATTCAACTGTACTAAATACTATTTAGCCCTACATTTAACAAGTATGGTTCTGGAGCAGTGGTATCTGGAGCAAAACTATTTAACAATAACAATAAATATATTCAGAAAAAAAGTAAATTAGTTAAAACTGTAAAATCATTCAACTTCTACTCATTCATCTATAATCTATGCACTCAATTATAATTGCTCTCTCTCTTTCTCTATTCTTATTCATCTCATTCTGCCTCATGATAATACATAAGTCAAATGTATTATAAGCTAAAAATTCTTTTAACTTTGTGTTTCCACTGTCATTGGTCTGATTCTCCTTTTTTTATCTGTACTGACAATCATATTCTTCATTATTATTATTCTTCTCATTATAAAGTCTCTCTCTCTTTTTTTAAACGCTCCTCAAAATATCCTAAACAAAATAGTACCAACTGCTAAGAATATCATTATAATAATTTTTTTCATGAAATATTAAATATACTTGATTCTTTCCATCTCAATATTATATAGTTTTCTATGTTATCTATGCCCCCACTACTACTTACTAATAGTCTAACACTGAGCAGGAGTAACAATAAATAAACATGAAAATTATTTTGTCTAATGCAATTTTCTGCATCACTGCAAATCATAAATTTATTTAATTTTTGTGCAATGTCATTAGGACAACTAGGTAAGAGGGATGACTGTATTGTATCTGTACAGGAGCATCTTGAGAGAAATGAATGGAGAGAAGAGGGGGAGGGGGAGAGTTATCTAGCTCATATTTATTTATTACTTTTTTAGATCGTCTGCCTTGTTCGACTGAGCATGTGAGAAAAACATCTGTAGGACTTTTTTGAAGAGGAGAATTTTTTACAGTTAAGTGAATGCCCAGTTGACGCTAGAAATGACAAGGAGTAGTTGATTTAACAACAACCGTTTGTGCATTTTTATCTCTCTCTCTCTCTCTCTCTCTCTTTGTAGAGAATTCTACAGACACTTTCGCATAAGAAAAATTGTTCTACACTTAACAGTGAGATATCTATAAGTAATATAATATTTTTTTTATATCACAGCTGATTCTGATTCCTATATAGTTTGTCCCCTTGTTTATGTCCATTGTTGAATGAAATCTTCACAGAATGGATGTTGAGGTATTATATAAAACCTTTTTATAAAAGTAAGCACATGTAACTTTATGTATATATCTGATAAATGTTAAAGGCCATATTAAAGCGCGATAAGCTGGAAAACCATTGCATCCGTTGACTGTATCTGTAGTTGTAGCATCTTCCTTTTTTTGTAGCCATAAAATTGTCTACTCATATAACAATTCATTCCTAAGGATTGGTACTATAAAATATTATTGTGGTAAAATTGTACATACAATTTATATGCACCAAACTACATTCAAATTGGTTTTCCAGGTAAGATGTAAAATGTAATACTTTTTTTCAAAGATTACGACATATATTACATAGAAAGATTCTACAAATGATAGAGAGAGAGAGGTGAATCAAACTTGGAATAATCATAACAACAACAAAAGCAAAAAAAAGAAAGGGTTTTTGTGTGATGAAAAATAAGGCATATTACATAAAAATAACACACAATTGTTACGGTTGCAAGTGCAAATTACTTTGCGTAAATTGATGATGAGGGATTTTGATGATATTTTGAGAAAATGAATAAATTTAAATTTTTAAATTAAATTTAAACTCACCTAAAACCTTTCTTTTCAACGGAAGCATCAGATCGAAATTTAACAATCATAAAATTTGAGGCTGATGTAAATACAACACTTGAGTTCAGTCTCCCAGAGAGAGTAGCAATGCCTAAGAAAAAGTAAAATTAAATTAAAGTACTGTGGGATAAAAAGTGTTAAAAGTTGTTCATAATTATCTTGTAATTATCTTCAATTCACTTTTATTTTAAATGACACATTATTTTTTTCAAAGTTATATTACTAACAAGGAATATTATTTAAGTGCGAGTAAGTAATTAAAGAAAAGATTATCTTATACTTACTAACTGCGGCAACCTCTGTTCGTGCTCCACCTTTAAAATAAATAGATTGTATGTGAATGATGAATTTAATACAATAAACAGAACTTGAAACATTTTAAATAATAATGGAACAAAATAATTACTCACCTAATACTTGAACTGTATCGAAACCTTTTTCCGTTTCAAACTCAGAGAACTGTGTAAATAATTAGAGTTAAATTCATTAATGAAAGTTTACAATTTATTATCACCCTTCAACTTTAATCTCTTTTTTGACTTGAAATGATTGCTCATAATTTCGCATAGACAAGTGAAGAATTATTTTATATAAAAAAGTTAAATATTTAATAGTAATCACATACGGGTAATGTGAGATATGTATTATTTTTCCAACTAAAAGTACATTTTAGTCAAATAAAAATGTAAGCTTTGTTAATATGATTTTATAATGCCAATAAAATTAGTTCAAATACCTGAAGTACAATGCTATGACCTTCCGGAGCTTCCAGAGTCCATTTACAATCAGATAATGAAGGATATCTTGAAGGAAAGCCAGGGCTCTCAACAAAAGCACCAACAGAAGTCTTATGAAATCGACACAAGTCAGGGCAATCCAATTCATCAGATCCATCTTGACAATCTTGCTGACCTGAGTTTGGTATAAATAATACATAATGTAATACAGATACAGAGACTACACATAAAAAAGCCATCAAAAAATAATTACAAACTCACCATCACATCTAAAGGCCGAATTGATGCATTTGCCATTGGAGCATAGGTAAGAACCTGAAAAATGTTTTCACCACAAGACAAATTTTGTTATTGAGTGTCAACATCATTCAACTTATTCTTTTTTTTTGCACAGAAATTTGTATTAAAGTATCCCATTTTCTCTCTCTTTTTCTATTTCTCATGGTAATTTTCAAGACATAGGGCCGACCATACAATACAAATGGAACAAAACAGAGCTGACATTGCCACGATTTTCACTCATACAAGCAAAACCATCATCATCATCCTCATGACGAATTGGCATGACATTTGGACTTGATGGAACGTCAAAAGGAAAATATGTACACTGTTACTCCACGCATTTTACATTATAAAACCCATACGGCATACAAGATTGAGCGTATAGTCACTCAATTCCATTTGCACGTAACAGTTATTATGGCATAACAAGAAAAATTACCACGAGTAGTTTGTTAAACATTAAAAAATTTGTGTTGAATAGAGCAAAAGAGAGAGATAATATAATATGATACAATTTTTCGAGATGAAAAACAACAGAAAGGAAAACCTTGAGGACAAGCTGGTGATCTGCAAATGAAAGGTAGTAATGATTCGCACGTTGTCAATTCCCAAGATTGTAACTGTAGCTGTCTACTACTACTAATAGTATTCCCAGTTGATGACTGAACACAACGACCTGATTTTGTATTGGGCTGTCCTTCCGCCCAGAAACCTACACAAGTAAATAAGACACACAAAACAATATTTAGTTAGTTACCAAAAAGGTATGAAAAAAAATGTAGACAAAAAAAACAGTTTTTTATACATCTCTCTCTGTGTCAAAAATCCAAAATCACTTACATATGAAAAACCAGTATTTTATACTAATCCTCATATATAATACTGGCCGACAATAATCATATAGACAACAGTACAGTACAACCAATAAAATAAAACAAAATAATGAAACAACGCCGCTACAGGCATCCACTTGACTTTTGTGTATCCCTCGTCTTAATTTTTTTTGACTCTAACACAATCTCCCCTACATTAGTTTACATGTTTACATGTTAGTTTTTTTGTGTGTTAAAAGTAAATAGAGTTCTTTTGAGAATTTCACAAAAACCTCAATAAAGGCCATCACATTTGTCATTCATTAAAATTTATATGTATGTTGTACTAGTACATGGAAAATAACATAACAATAAAATAAAATCCCATTGATTACTGACCTGCGTACTGTGATAGGAGTGACCCACCAGCAGAGTCAAGTGTATTTGTTCTTAGGTCATCAAGTGTGTTGAAACCCAACCAGTAATTGGGATCTCCATGAGAAAATCTTCGGGCTAAGGCCGCTGTCCAGTTATGACTTGACCATGAGTCTACTTCGACTAATTCACTTCCATATCTGTAAAAAAAATAGTTTGTAAATAAATAAACAATATATTATTTATTACATTTCACCAACTAATCATGAATTTTCTTTTCTAGCATGTTATTTTATTATTCGTGCTTCATTAAATTCTGTTCCATTTTTATATAAATTCATTGTTGTGTTGAGCCGACCATCTTTTATCTCATCTTTCCCTGATTCCTCCCCTGCTATGCTACATAACATAACTTGGTTTATTTCATCAACAAAGTCTGGATTCAAGACAGTCAAGTATACTACGAGCTAAAATTATGCCAAGCACATGCCATTTATTATATCCCACTTAACATTATATTTGCATAAAATGGGTAAAATAATGATTTTTTTGCATATATATCGATATATGTACGTACATATACACATATGTTAATACTGAATCATATAAGTATATGAGAATTTCAATCGCTGAAAAATGATCAACAAAATTGTTACTTGCATGGCTTCCTCCCCCCCCCTCTTGAAAACCATGAAGATTGAACATAAACCCCAATTCTAAATCAAAGTTTTTAGCCCAAGGCATATTTGTGAGCCTGCTCAACTCATTTAAATGTGTATCCTCTTCTTGTTGTTCGATACTTTAAAAATTTTAAACGTGGCCCAAACTCACACACACACGTATACTTTTATATTCTTCTTTTTTGTCGTTGAGTATATGGATATAAAACCTAAAATAATAGTCACGAACAATACTCTCTGCATGCAGTTCAATTTAACACGGTAAGTGAAAAATTTAGGTCGGTTTTTGGTGATCCTTAAACTTATTAACAACTTATAGCTCAAGAAAGAGGGGGGATTTCTTTTCATTACATTTTTGGTTCAACTTTTTGTACAGTTTCAGTATAAAGGTTTGATATATCTAACAACAATAAAATACCAATATAAACCAATATTATTAAATGCCAAATACCTTCAAGACAAACTGGCATTGTAGTCTGTAGTTTTGGTGCTGATAAAGGAATAAAATCTTATGTTTACCTTTCTTACCTGTAATATTAGTAGAGGTACATCTAATAAGACTAATAGAGAGACACTTTAGTTTGTCAAGGATTGACATCTCACATGACAGACACTACAGCAGCCACAGTAGCATGTATATATTATAATACTCTTTGATCTAAAGATTCTTCAAAAAATGTTATCCTTACACCTACACGATACTCAAACCACAAAAGAATGGCCACCAACAATTCTCCATTAAATCACCCAAGTCATGATGTAAGAATAATAAAAAAAAAACACAAACCACAATAAATGCGTAATCCTGTAACATGAAATGAAAAAAAAAACTGTTTCTATTTCTGTCTACACAATTCAAGTGTCTGAAATTAAAATTATGTAAAATATTTTTTTTTACATTTTAAGCTGTTGGCGGTTTTCCACCAGTAAAAAAATTATTATTTGATTGCTTTCACCTTCAATTTTCTTCACTGTAAACAAACTATAAGACTATAGTCTTAGAACTGTCAACATTATTTTTTTACTGAATTCTCTGGCGAAATACTAATCAAAGTTAGCTACCAGTAATAATTCCTTGTACTACTAATATAAATTTTGGTAGTAGACAATATAATATAAGTAGTGAATTTCATCATTACAACCAACAATGACCATACTTCAGAGTTCATTACTACTTTCATTAGTGACTGTACTTATTACATTAGAGATGTATAAATGGAAATTAACACAAAAAAAGGAGAATATTTAACGTCCGTACCAAATCAACAAAAGTAGATTATAGGCATGATAGAATAAAAGCTACCAAAAAATTCAATAAAGAAACTGAACAATACATTTGACAACGAGAGAGAGAGAGAGGGAGAGAGAGACAATTTTGTAATAAGAGTTAAAATTGTATGAAGAGACATGATAGACCCCACAAGCTATTTGGATTTGGATTGCGATAGGGACTTATTCCTCAATTTAAATTACGTCTGCTCTAATTATTATTAGCTAATCATTTTATTTTTCCTTTCCATTTCACACATTCTACAATACATAACATTAGACAGGAGGTAAGATATATACTTTACACAAAAAAAAGTAAGATGAGGACTCATTAAAGCGGACAACGACTGTAAATCCCCACCCTGTTCTGTTCTCGTCTCCAATTGACAATAGCTTCAATCTACATAGAGAGAGAGACTAGTTCTATATGCAAGAAATGATTTCCAATTATATAATACCACAGAGATAGAAGATCATTAGAAGGAATTGAGTGAAAAGAGTTTTTTTCATCAATACTTATATCAGTAAAATAATTTTTTTCCCCTCTTCCTCTATCTCTTCCCTATTCCTCGACAGGGGAAAGAGCACAAGATCATTGTATCTGTATTAGACACATATACAAGTGGAACTAGTGACTACGAAACTGGTTTATTGGTTTTATTTGACCCATGGCAGGAGAGAGAGAGAAAGAGGAAGAAACGGGACTTTTCTCTCTCTACAAAGTTTTGCACACAGAAAAATCCCCTTACTCTGAAACATGTTAACACTCCAAAGTCAAACTGACATTAAATTGCATCATCATCAAGAGAGTGGAGACTACAGAGGAAACAACAAGGAGGCAGGAGCAAACAACACGACAAGAATGAAAACCAGTCACCATCAATAACCATAGGATATTGTTTTTTTGTTATGTAGGTATTATATGGTGAAATGGCATCAGTCAATTTTGTCGTAAATCTCATTGTAAAATAACCATGTACCACTATGTGCTAAGTCTCTCATTTTTTATATATGTCTGTAGTAGTACACATTGCACATCCACATAAAATCTTATAACATGTTAACGAATAACAAGCTTAAATATTATAAGACTGTGAGAGATATACAGATACTATAAAGGAATTGAGGACTTTATCCATGTTTTAGCAGTGAGGATGAGGAGTAGTGATGATGATGATGAAATAGGGAATTTTTTTATATATTTTATTCAAAAAACCTGATTGAACCTACTCCTTCTACAATGTTACGTGTTACATCTCTGTATAACTTTGTATGATGTAGCAGTGTCCCGTATTTTTTTAAAAAGACAATTGTGTACACCTACCAGTACCATCAGAGAGAGAGTCAGAGATATGCAGTATGGGGAGGAGGAGGAACAACTCTGAGAATTTTCATTTTAAAGATTGACTCAAACTTTAAGACAAGAGCCGTTCACATTTTTGAAAGGCGATGAGTAACAGTCTTTCCTCTCAAAAGATCAGGTTTTTTTACAATACTTCCTGCTCCAGTAGTATCCCCTTCCAATTTTTTTTTCTGTACATGAATCCAAAATGACTCTTGTCTCTCAAACAACAATTCCTCTCATACAAATGAAATCAAGTTGTATCCGCCTCCAAATCAAACAAATGCAAGGTGAATTTGATTATTTTCTTGTTACAATAAGACAACTACTACACGCAAAACTACATTCTATTGTAACTTATACGGGTATTTTGGAAGCTACACATATATCTGTAGTTTTACAAAGTATCTACACAAACTTGCCTACAACTATGGTTCATTTATTACAATGTAGACAATATACATACATATGTATCTGTATATGCTACTCAATGTTCAAGACAAACATCATCTCATCTTCTTACTTGATAACATGATATCCCATATCTGCATTCTGTGGGAAAAATGGAACCTTGTTTTTTATACAAAAAAATTATATTTTTACCTTGTTTGACAACTAAAATCTCTTTTCCTCCTTCTTTTCTACTTCATCTCTGTCTCTTACTGTCTTGTTGAGAAAAAAATCTCGAGTGAGGCAACTCTTTATCTATGCTAAGATCTACAAAAGACGGAATAATACTCTACAAAAAATGACGATGGTGACGACTTAACCGTCTGGCAATTTAAAGTGTAGGCCAGTTATTACCTGAAAATCGTGTATCATAATATGATCAAGATTAGTTGAACGGCTTCTTTTTATACATTAAATTCCGGATCCGCTCAATCTCTTTTTTTCTCTTTCCTATCAACTCTTTTGTATTTACTTTGCTCATCATTTTGTCATTATTTAAAATAAAATAAATAATTTAATTCCCTTTTCAATCAATTATATTAATAATAGGTAGATTTGGTCCACACAAATATTTTCAGTTTGACTTATTTTTTTTGATAATCATGACTAGTTAATTATTGCATTTAAATAAAAATCGAGCTAAAAGTTTTTTTTTATTGGATGATCTACTGATAAAACTAATAAATCACTTGAAATCTCTTCAGAGAGAGAGAGAGAGAAACCATGACCATGAAATAAATGAAACTGTCATAAATGCAGAAAGAGTAGAAGAATACAAAAGTGGATTCAACAACAACAAAACGACAACGCAAGTCAATCAACGAGTCATTTATACAAGTCTGTAAAGGTCATGGTAAAACATTGACTGGAATCCAAGACACACACACACTCTCTCTCACAGTATCCATCGCACACTCCCCTCAAAACTTCTAAGAAAGCATGCCCCATAGCATTAGCCCTCTTGATGATGATAATTGTCATTAACAATATTTAGGCATTGTGGCCAATGGACCGACAACCAAAAATCGACACCAGTCAAGCCAAACCCATGACGTAAGAGTAAAAATGACTCTCCCTCATATCATTCAACTGTTCCCCTCATTTTTTTAAGCAATGCTAAAATTATACAGCTAATTTTATCCACAGGTAAAAAAAAGAGAGAATCTCATCAAGTGATATATTATAAAATTTACAAGATGATCAAACTATAAGAGGAGATAATTTAAAATATAAAAATCCTCCATTAACCACACCCGCCGGCCAATAAATCTCAATACATCTCCACAATAGCTTTCATTGTCCACAGCAACAGCACGCAAACGACCAGGGATTTTTGACACAAGAACAACTGATCAAGAGTACATTGTATGTACGGATGTACCATAAGAAATGATATATAAAGATAATATGCAAAAAAAATTAAATATATCCATGCAAAAAAAAATCATACGAGTTATATAAAATGATAATGATAGTGGTTCCTTCCATGCAAAAAAGCAGGAGCTGTAGAATATAAGTAGAGAGATGCGTTTGATATTTAATTGTAAAATGGAATATAAAAAGTGAACAAGGTGTAGGAGAATTTTTTTTCTGTACTTAGTATATGCAGTCAATGATAGTGGACAGTCTTGCAAGTCGTGGTCATTCTAGTAGTCACAGGACAGAGGAGAAGAGTTGGAGGAATGAGGGATGATCGTAAGAATAAGAATTGCGAATAGTTGGGAGAGGGAGAGAGAAGAATTGCAAAGAAGTAATAACAAGAGATGATGAAGAAGAAGGCCAACGACCGGCTATGGTAAAGTTGTAGAGTTGGTGCTTTTGCAGTCTAAGATGAAGACGAACGACGATGATGAGACCAAGACGAGAAAGAAGGGTTTGGCCAAATTCTATATATTCTTTATCCTATATATTTACGTTTTACCTTCCTCCTGGTCTCTCTCTCTCTACGTCTCTACGTTATGTAGGTAGTGAGTCCGTCGTCCGCCGTTGGCAAGAAACACTCTTCTTTCCTCCCTTTATCCCAACAAAAGAGCAGAAAACACAACAGCAAAAGTAGTAGACTACAGTTTACGTTTCAGTGCATTTTACACCAACACGTCAATGATAAACCTTTGGCTCTTTTCCTCTCCGAGTGGCCAACATGAAAACCAAAGCGAATTCACAAAAGGGACCAAAATTCGACAAATCCTTCATCCCCTCATCAATCCTCCCCATTACTATCTGTACTCTAATGCTCCACCGATGATTATAATCATTTTACAATCATAATCCTTGCAAAAAAATATATAATACCTTCTTCTACAGATACTCGTACTACACATTGTCTCATACATATTCATGTGCAAATTTTTTTTTAACCAGACTGGATATTTCTAAAAAGAAATGAAATAATCCTACAAAGAAAACGTTTCAATTTTAAGTGATATCTCTAGTAGTAGACATTTTAAGAACATGAGAAAGAAAAAGTTAACAATAATCTTTGCTACTTTTCAAGAGAACATGTTCCTTCCCAGGAATTTTGCAAAAATTATTTTATTTTTTTGTGTCTCTACATTAAAAGGAATTTATGTTCCAACAACAATTTTAAATGGGAAGAAGGCGGAGTGAGAATGAGAATGAGACTGACCAATCCTAAATAGTAAATATAATACAAATACAAAAAAAGTTGTACGCATATTTAGATTAGCTTATTTATATTTTAATCTAAATGTCCAGAATTATGGGTACTTGTTGGCTAAAACTTGTGGTTGGGTCATCATACACATAATATTATGCAGACAGATTCAAGAAAATAAGAAAGACACACAAAAAAAAATTACATTGCGTGTACACTGTACAACAATTGTACATCGTACAGTATAACATAATACTCATACTCCCGTACCATTATAATAGTTATTTTGTATAGAGATATTTACATATATAAATCTTCCTTCATTCTATCTATAGACCTCATATATCTTTTTTGAAGAACAATGTTCCACGTAATGTATGGCTACCTGTAGTACGATAGTAGTAGACAACAAAAAATCCCATACTTTTTATATAGATGTACATTCACAGTTCACACGTCCACTCTGTAATGGACTTACGATTATACTGGACGGATATAAATGTGCTTATTGTCAAGACGCTCAAAGTCAAAGACGGACCTCAAATGAAAGATTAATGTCTACGTCAGGGTAAGTTGGGCTAGGCAATTTCAGGTAGTTGACATGACAGATGTGATTTTTTTTATTATTATTGTCTTCTTCCCCTTCCAACTATTTTTGGGACGGTTTTTTTTTCTATGCCTCATCCTCAATGTATCTTCTTCTTGTCCTACATCCCTCTCTCTCTGGAATGTTCTTGGCCCTCATATAATATATGTAGTTACAATAGAATAAAATGAAATTCCATGAAATTTAGTGAGGACTCGATAAATTAAAGATAGTTATTTACATCTCCTATATGACCATACAGAAGCGCTCAAGTTAAACCAAAAGTCATGTAAATTTCCACCCCCAGTGCAAAAGTTTTTTTATATTATTAAAAAAAACACCAACTATGCGGTTTTACAAGTCAAAAACCCGTCAGAGGAACAGTAGGAATCTAAATTTTGACACGACTACTTTATTTACAATTCACTTGTTATCTGTAGAGGCGAATTTTTTTGGCAAAATAATATTCAAAACATGTGCTAAAATGCAGTGTCTATACAAGTAAGTGTACGTGTAAATAAAACAGTAAAAAACAATGTTTCAAATTTTTTTCTACATATACAACAACAGTTAATATAAACATACATATAGACCTCATATGATTATGATAAAGAGAAGAGGGAGAGGAAACTGAATATCTACAAATATAATATTTTATTATCCATTATAAATGACTGTCCCATGGAATGCAATGAGGAAAGCGGAACTACAGAGGGAGAGGGTCGGTGCAAAAAAAATTATACTTTTTTTTCCTTCACCAATAAATAGATAGAAAATAAAGACCAAGCCCAAATTGAAAAAGATAAACGTTCAATTCCATAGGGTAAAAGATGCCGAGGTCTCAACTCAAGTCTCTGCTTAAAACTGACTGTTGACGCTGATGGTGAGTTTGCTAAACTAAAAAAAAGCAAATTTTTTTAAGTATGGCTCAACAGGTAGTCTCTACTATGCGTGTAATCGTCAAATAAGTACTTTGTAGTTTATCCCTTGTAAAGGCTCTCTGTGAGAGAGAGAGACAGACACAGCACATTTGAATGAAGACTAAAACACTCTTACAAAGAATTGGCCAGAAGGAATAGTCATAACAACAACAAGTCAAGAAGGTAAAGGAGGAGGCTTAAAGTTTAATGGAATATGAATTGAATCAACATTAACATTTTTATGTGTATGTATGAGACAATGTAATGTTGAACAAAAACTTTTTTTTCTCTTGTGGCCTCGTGAAATACTTTTCGCTCTCCTAGTGCTAATCTATATAATATCTCTTTTGCTTTGAGCATTTGCCTATCCTTTGATTATTTGCGATCAACCCTATACTCCTCATATTATATTACCTGTACATTTTAGTTAGTTATTAAAAACCCATACTCAAAGTTTCTGGTGACTGGACACTCTATTTCTTCTTTCAACCATTTCTCCTCCTATTCAAGCTTGGACTATCTGTTCAGTCTCAAGTATTTTGTGTGTATATTTATACAGACAAATCTTTTATAATTCGTACTTATTCTCAAGTTTAAACTAACTAAACTAGATACAAAAAATAATAATATACTTTTATTCCCATATACGATAAGTATGTATTACAATATTGGGAGTATATGATTATTAGAGTTTGAATTGAAATGAAATGCTTTTGATTCTAATGATTCCATCCATACAATAATGATTTACCTGTAATTTATTTTTTGAGGAGGAGGACAAATAGATCACGAATATGTTAAACTTTCATTTAACAAGGTCTTTGATTTTTTTTATCTAAAGTAATACTCCAATAAGACTCTCTGTTTGTCGTGTCCACTATAAGAGATACTCCGCTCCGGTTCTCAATTAAGGAATATTTTTTTATATATAAAAAACCAAGAAAAACCGTGATGATGATTACAACCATTTCTAGTCCCATTTTATAAGATGAAAGATGAGATGATTAAAATTCTTCTTTTTTTTTGCAAATCTTTGTAAAGCCACATGTTAAAAAAATGAATAATAATATTATTGAAAAAGTAAACTTGTAGTTTATGTGAAGTAGGGAAAATTGACACTGACACTGTATCTGTAAATTGGTGGTGTGTGACCAACACAAATAAAAAAAATCAATGAGAATGAGACTGAGAGAGAGACCTGGTCCCGATATCTGTTCTCATCATCATCATCATTGTTAGATCGTTAAGACAGAGAACTGAAACAAATCTGACACGATGTGGTAACTAGTAACCTTCATTTATTACACTTGACCCATCCCTCCTAATATATAATAATGATTCTATTGTATTTTTTAGTGTTTTATGTACACTCTTACAAAACGTCAGTCAAAAAAAACGACCATAGGGTCTCCGTCCATCTGTACAGTAGGTAAGAAGAGAGTGAGGAGTAGGAAACAAGAAAAACAATTAAACAACATTTTTTTGGTGGGTTGGCGGCGGTCAAGTAAGGATTCCTTCGGTTTACACTTGATTTCAATGTATCATAATGTTCCACACACTACACTGTACATCTACATACATGTACATATATGGTTAGGTGGTCAAGAACAGTCTACAAGTCATTTAAGTCATGGAATTGCATGCGGAGAATGATCAAGAACACAAAAAAATTTATTGTTTCTCTCTCTCTCTTGTTTTTTCAGTGTCAGGTTAGAGCAACACATTCCAACTGTCATACTTTCCACCATTCCATTATAACGTCATCCTCATCCGCATCCCTCTTCTTCTTGACTTTTGTCTCTCAGACTTTACTTTGGTGATAAAATCAAACAAAAACAAAAACTCCATGTGTCAATACATAGTAGAATTTGTACACACAAAAAAAGGTGAATTTATTATATATCCAAACTGAAAACTTTCTTAGGGACACGACCACTCTTAAGAAGAAGAAAAAGAGGGAAAAAAGGGAGACAAAAAAAAATATTCCGAGTGGCGAGTACCGTTCCGTATAATTTAAGCACACCTGAAAGTAGTCTATTATTATACATGGAATAGAAAGTACGTACATAATACTAGTACGAGTACAATATATGAAATTTCTGAGTGGTGAAAAGATTGAAAATACTTTTTCCAGTCCACCCATTCTCAAAAATGCTTCAAGAGTCTTTTGGTGGGCTTATAGTGGTGTCGGTTCCATTATTACATGTATTTTATATATAGCCCCCTACTTGAAAAATATTAGTCCGATCACTACAATATACAGCATACCTGAGACACCTTAATATTTAACGTCTTGAACTAACGGTTCCAAAAACTAAAACGGTTTTTATCCATAAAAAAATACCCCAACATCTCCAACCAACAAAAGTGTAAACACTAAAAGTGACGTCCAAAAAGAAGAAGAAGGGGACAAGGAATATTTATAGGTTAGTTTTCATACATACATCATGTACATATATAATATGCAACAGGTAGACGCTTCTTGCCTATTGATAACAGCTAAAAACGCATTTTAATGTATGAAAGATGCATCTCCACTTGACTCTCGTACTTGATAAACCTTTCTTCCCCCTCCTTGACTAGTTAAAGAAGCTTAAGTTTTTAAGGGATTGAGAAGAATTGGTTAAAGTAAATTTAGGTGAAGTAGTTTGAGCCTAATAAAGTACACACACAAGAAATAAAGGAGAGAAGACAATAACAAAGTTTAAAGTTTTCTTCCTCACTTTGTCCTAAATACTTAGCCATGAAAATCGTAATGACAGTAATATCTAATCTATCATCCGGGTAGAAGCTTTGGAAAAATTCTTTTCAGGTCATTTCTTATGTATTAAATATGTACATCAATTGTTATTTTATTTCAGTTCCTTTTTCCGTGTTGCCTTGTTCATTTCAGAATGTACATGAATGTATGGCAATCTCATTTTTCCTTTTTTCTGGTTGTGGCTGTGACGATGAGGTAAAAGTCGGTGTATTTGTATTTTACGAGTCTGAGAAAGAGAGGATAGCTGATTCAGATCATAAATATAGGAAAAACTATTTTAAAAAGGGAACCAATTGGATGGAATTGGTTAGCTGCTCCTTTATATCTCTGTAAAGCACCTGTAGGTGAGGGACACCATTTATAAAATAAACAACAGTACAACTTCCCTTTATACACAGCGAGAGTGGAGTAGAGTAGGGAGTAATACAGGTGACTAAGTAGAAACAGAAACAACGCAGTCAGGTTAGGGCCATTGGTTTTTGGGAGCTTATACTCTACAACTTCTACAACATGTTGGTATGTGTCGAGGGGGGAAGAGGGGAAGAAGCGGAGCCGAGCCAAAGACGGAATAATGACAAGTCTCTAACTAACGGAACTTGGGAATGACGACAATGGATTGCATTTATTATTATTTTCTTCCTATTGGTGATTTTCTATTGGTGGTGGGTTATATTTTTGATATTTGACTGCCACTACTCCTCACGCCTATATTAGCCTATAATTTACATATATAGGAGTAGAGTAGTAGCTGCCGTTGTGAGACAGCATTGTGATTTAGAGAGAGAGAGAGACGGAAGAGTTGAACATTCCTTTTATATTTGGTCACAGTTCTTACAAGATACATCATCATGTACGCAAAACTTGCTAAAGGCAATTTGGCACCTGACGGTTAGCACTTGTAATATGTACTTGTACATATTATAAGCTGCTATTTGTACAACAGATCAAAGTCTCATTATTATTCAGGAGGTCGAGGGAAAAAATTCTATTAAATATTAATTATCAACATGGAGAACAGAGATGAGGAAACCAGGGAAGGAATTCATATACAATGAACCTCAACCTCAAATGCAAACACAAATACAGATACACAATATTTAAATTTAACAAACAGCTGTCCCTCTCTCTCTGTCTCTCACAATAAGAATTACAGAGGATCATCATGAACAATTATGGGTCAAAGATCTTGTAGCTATATATAAATAGTACACAGGTAAAAAGATTGTTAAATGTGATTATGTATAATATAGTCTGTGACTAATTTAAACCAACTTTAACTACATTGAGAGAGAGAGAGAGAGGGAAGGAATTCATTTTGAGAATGTCTCATTTATAAATTGTAAACTTTTAATAAATAATCATCAGCTCTAGAAATCTACTTACAAAGATTTTTTTGCACACACAACCAATTGAACAAATTCACTTGTCTATTTTTTTCTACTGTACAGTGTACACCTACTGTCTCTTCTATTTATTGTTATTGTTAACTAAACAAAATATATCACAATAGGTATATATATATATTGCTTACTTGTTAATGTTAGTGCGGTTTGAAAATAAATTTTGAAACCAAAAATTAAATGGCCTACCAACAAAACGTCTTTTTTCTTTTGTACACGCCGGATATAAAACCAATAGATATAGTTGGACCAATATGATATCTTCATCAATTGCAATTTTAAACCTTTTTTTATAACAAAACTTTCAAAAACGTGTGCACACAAGTACATACATGACAATTAACCTCTTCCTCTCTCTATTTGTAAAATACCACGATGAGCTCAATTAACTGAAACGGTACGGTGAAAGTAACTCCCATATAAAAAGGTAGCCGTGAGTAGTTTGTTTTGTATGGTCAAATTATTTTAGTTTTAGATTCACTGATTTTCTTGACATTTTATACATGACATCTTCCCCCACAAAAAAAAATTACAGAAAGTTGGAGATTGGAGATTGTCCTCTCATTAAATTCCATTTCATGCTCATAAAAACTAAATATACACACACAAGATGAGAATTTTGCAATAGAGTTGTGCTCTAATTTAAATAAATATAGAAATCGAAAAATCAAAATTGACTTTGGTGGTGGTGATGAAAAAAAATAGCTTTTTTTGGTGGCGGCGGCATTGTCTGATGATGATTCGATGCTATCTTTCCATGTAAGGTGTTCCTATCGCCTACGACATCATTCTTCATTCATTTCTCTCTCTCTGTGTCTTGTACAGAAAAAAGAACGAGAACAATGAAAGGCTTGCAGCTTACACATAGAAGAAAGAAGGTATGCATAAGTATCGAGATTATGATGAAGACAATTAAAAAATATGGTCCTTAAAAAACAATGCCAAAATGTGAGCCAACGAGAGAGAGAGAGATGATTTTGAAGGTAACAAATCAGTCTGAAAATATTTAATACCAGAGAGACTCCTTCTTGAAACCATATTTATTTGGACATATATAGGTTTTTGCAAAAACATTAGGCACATGGCTGGAAGTCCCCTTCTTGGTGTATTAGTAATAAAAAACATGAACCTACAATTTGTGTCTCTAGCTAAAACTTATGAGTCTCAACGAAAATATAATGACTCGTGAGAGATCAATGATAAAGAGTTGGTGGGACAGTCTAGGAGGAGGAGAAGGGTTATGTGTAGGTGGTTAAATTTACAATGTAACATTGTAGAGAAATTGAACAATGTGTTACATTATACACAATAAATAAAGTTTTAGAAAATAAAATATCATTTATACCGTCTTCTTTTTGCATTACTTTAAATGAATTGTAAATCGGTGTCTCTAAAGAATGAGTCACTAGTGATCGATGATGATAACATGTATTAGGCCTATACAACCACAGAGATGAGTCCCTACCTCCCTACATGTACATGATAATGATAATCTTCCATTACTTTACAGTCCATTCCACTCCTTCTCTCTCTTTAAATGAATGATTTAAATCTAACTTTAATTCGCTTGTAAATGAGAGAGAGAATAGTATAAAAAAGCTTTCTCTCAAAAATTAAATATTAAATTATTGTCAAAATTTGTCTTTTCCATGACTATGAGAAAACGTTTAAAGGATCATCATCACAGTGAGATGAAGATATTCATAATTTAATTCTCCTTTTTAAAGAAAACACAGGTACGTAATATTTTAATAAAGAAACTCTGAGAATTAATAATATTATTATACAGTCAAATGAGTGTCTCATTTTCACTGGGTCAAAATGGAATGAGCACGTTTTTAGCGTATGCTTTAACAAGTCATGAATTGTTTTTGTAAGAGAAAAAAATAGACTCAATGTGTTAAGACTTTAAATGAAGAATTTACTTTAAATATGCTCCTCATGTTTGCCTTGCATCTTTTAATTTTTTTAAAAAAAAGAACATGCATGCATCACAATAGCACACACGAAGGCGACAAAAGTTGACATCTCCTTTCATGTGAAGAAATTAACAAATTTATTATTCTCTTTGGTATTCCGTGATGATGCTCAACGCGACAACATCATCACTTAAACTTATTTCCTTATTTTAGAAAGTTAAAAATTATTAGAGACAAGCATCTCCAGAAGAAGATGAGTGTAGGGATAATTGTAAAGAAGAAAATAAATTCATAAGCATAGTTAAAAATTGTTGAAAAATTGTAATGTAATTGGTTAAATTGACGACGATGGTTAAATGTCATTTTAATTTACAAAGTGAAGTGTGAATCCTTTTTTTCGTCGAGATGACTTGCTCACGGAGTAAAAAAATTCTTTCTCTTTGTTGTGCCAAAGGCAAGTGTCGGTAATAATAATAATGCATCTCTGTTCCTTTCCTTGTATAGTGATTTGTTTCTGTCGTTGTTTTTTTAAAAAGTTTGGAGCATCATCATTATTTATTATATAAAAGACAAAACGTAATAGTAATAATTCTTGAATTCATCTCCATACTCTTAACTTGCATTTTTTTCTCCTCACGACTAGTGGAAGACTTGTGTCGATTGTCACAAATTGTTTAAAGACGCTATCAAAATTCCACTGAGAGAGCTACCCACAAAACATAAACATAATCTCAAATTATTATGTTCATTTTCTCTTTCAAACATTTTTTCACTCTACTTAAGTCTTAAAGTGTATGCCCTACAGCATCGTGCCCAATGCCGGTATTTTGACAAAAGGGCAATTGGGATAATTATTTTTAAGAATCAAGACAAATATTCCTCGTTAGAACAATTTGTAAAGATTAAATAGCCTTACAACACAATAATATTATTGTAATTGACTACATTTATGATTAGTTATGACTATAACTGAATTTTTTAAATTTATTGCCGTCATCATGACCCAAGTCACAATAGTATCATAATCATTTAGTGAAACAAAATGTGACAATTAAAAATTATGATGGGTTGGTCAACTTTAACTTTCCCAAAAGCAAAAATTATTTTTTGAAAACTTGTAACTAAAGATTTAGCCAAAGGTGGAATATGATTCAATCCTGTATAGATTTAAAAATTTTACCAATAAATATTTACTTTTGTCTTTTAGTTTTATTGTAAAGTCAAAAAAAAATAATTTAATTTTAATATTTAAGCTACTGGCAAAGAATATTCTGTAATCGTAGAAATTAAATAGTAAAAAAAATCTCATGGGGATGTAATCTATACATTTCTATACTTTTTTGCAATCTGTTTTTGCAAACCCCATTTCTGATTTTAGATTTCTCACGGTCCAAATTTCTCACAAACCCTCCTAGAAGTCTCAGCCTTGGTTAATATAGTTACGTCCAATTGTAATACAAGTGCATACTGATTATATATTTGTAACCGTAACTGCAAAAATGTATTTTGATTAGAACTCTCAATTTTTTCATTTCCATTAATGACTACTCCTTCCTATCCTTCAATCATGAATTAAAAGATTATAATGCAAAGATGCACTGATTTAATTAACGCTCTATTTCATGAGATTTCTTCCCCTTCAATTATTTCTTGTAACGGTGAATTGAAACTAGAGAGATTTTTTTTATGGTAAAATGATCACTGACATTGTATCAACTTTCGTAGGAAAAAAATAAAATAAATAGAGATGATCCTCATTGATTTCTTGTGTGCACAAAAAAAATTGTATTTTACAAAAAATTTAATATTTTTTTCAAACGTGATTTGAATTTTCACTAAGTATATAACATTACTTTTGTACACACGCAAATTAAAAATTCCATGGAGGAAAAAGTGAAAAGAGAGAGAGAGAGAGAGAGAGAGAGAGGGTGAAAAAAAGTTTTAATAAAATACAAATTTTATGATAATCTTATACACCTTCTTTTTTTCATTTCAAAAGACAAGGTAATAATTGTCATTCTATAACACAATACTTGAGAGAATAAAATATAAACCATCGATTGTGTCTACCATGAATTATACAAACAGCATACACAATTAAAACCAAACCCATGCTACTGCCCAAAACGATAAGAGTGAGATCCATTGTCTACTCTGAATATTAAAGAAAAAAAATCAAATCATGAAAAAAAATGAGTTTGATCAAAGTGAGTCTCCACATGACCTGTTTTTAATTCTCATTCATTCATCTGAAGAAAACCAATATGATAATGAGATTTGCGTAGCCCAAGATCTACTACATTTTTACTATGATACCGTCTTCTCTCTCTCTCTCTCTGTGTGTTTGGGGAGATGAGACTGCCTCTTTGGCTTAAGGACCTTTATGCCCCCTCTAATGAGGATTGGAGTGTGGAGAAAGTTGATTAAAGATATTAAACTTATATAGTTTTTCATTGAAAAATTAAGGGGAGTAGACCTAATGTAGCAGGGGGAGACAGCTGGCCAACTTGAAGTTTTTTCAGCTGTTTGCTCCCAGTCATACAGTCAAGTTTATCTGACTTGTCGGTGGGTGCTCAAAAACAAGAAGAAAAGTTCTTTTTAACAAATATTAACTCAATAATTATAACCAAAAAAACAACACTATAAAACAATACTAAGTAATGATCTGTATTTTAGTCTGGAAGGAGGATATTACTTATACATGCTTACACTACAGAAAATCATACTGCAAGGGGTGTGATAGTTAACAGTGTTCGATGCAAGGTGAGACAAGGAGCACGCACTATTGACATATACCCATTTGTTAAGTGTACACAATCACAATTATAATTATACTGCATATAATTCCAATAGGATTATACAAGTTTTCAACACAATTTAATAAGAGCAGAAAAAAGGCCTAGTCTTCCATCAACCAGTATGAGCACGGCTTGATATTTTGTGAAAGTTTGCATTTTCTACCTGCATTCTTAATTATGCCTTCCTTCCCATCCTCCTCCTCCTCCTCTCATCCTACAACTTTGCCTTTATATATAAAGTCACTATGAATTATCAATGAGCTTTATTCTTTCTATTATATAGCTTCTAGATCATGAATTATATGTATCAAAGTGCAGTTTGTAACAAGAAAATAAAATAATTCAATCATTAAAGCCCATGTTCTCTTTCATCCTCTTGTTTGTTTGTGTTTGTGAAGAAACAACATTGTCTACAACAAGTGCATTGCATTTGTAGTGTGCAAATGGAAATATAATATCTCTTTGTCTTCATCTTTTTCCGTCTTTTTATTCTTTAGTCAACTATTTTTTTATATGAGTACTCGTACACATCGTCTACAATATAATTCAAAATACATGTTGAAGCAGCATGGGTGAGCAATTGACATAATTATTGTGAGTACAATAAAAAAGAAAAACATGATTGCAAACCATTTTTACAAATTCCGAAATATTGTCGTGAGGCTTTGATTTTTTTTTATAAAAAATAATCCTACAAAATGTTCATCAAAGCACGGACACACACTTTTCACTTTTTGATGTATTTACTAGTAAATAGATGAGATTTGTGATGACGTACAATATAAATAAAAAATTTATATTGGTGAACTCAAGTGGAAACAGAATAAAATGATAAGAAAAATAATATTAAAATATTTCACGTACCTTTGACAAAGTTGAGCAGCTCTCTCCCACGAATGTCTTATACTAAAATACTTGTAACAGTGAAGTCCATGCAACTCCCAACCTGTTTAAGAAAAAAAAACAATAAAAATTGAGGCTTATTTATTGATAATGTAGAGAAGAAAAAGAAATTATTTTAGAAAATTATTTTTATTTTACATTATGTCAAATTGACATTGTCAATATACAGCTTAGAGATATTTTACTGATTCTATTGCCGGGCCGGTTTCAAAATCGGTCACTCTTTTACTCCTTTACTCTCTAGAGTGACTCTTTTAATATCGTTATCGGTTACAGATTTTTTTTTGTGTGTTTGATGATGCATCAAGTTGATAATTTTGTCAGATTGTCTATTCAAGGTGTTTGATTATTCCTGCTTTTTTAGTGTGGATAAAACAGTATAGAGCTTTGTTTGTAAAAAAATGAATGCGGCCAATTATTTACAAGTTTCTACCTGTACATACATCATACACCAACCTGAGCTGAGCTTGTTCTTTGATAGACGAAAGGATATAATATTGATGATCGCACGAGACAAGATGTGAATTTGATGATGTGTGTACAATGAATTCTGTCTACAAAAATGTCAGAGAGAAGCCCGACGCAATGGACTAGATTAGCATGTCTACAACTTGTACATCACGTAAAAAAAACATTATTAAGAATTAAAGATTATCAAGAGGAGGCTTTCTTATTACTTTGGCTTTTGTTGTTGTTCAAGACTCTCACTGTACCTACTTTGATATATAAAATCTCCTCCTCCTTCTTTTCTTTATTTTTCTTTTTCTTTTTAGTCAATTCACCAAATTCACTAATTCACAGTTTGATCAAGCAACTTGATCATTGGTTCGCCTCATTAATAATTGGTTACACACAACAATACAAATACAAGGATTTCTTAACGGTATATATTTCCTTGCTTTGGTGTTGATTTGAAAAAAATAATTATTTTAAACAAAAAATACTGAAAATTTAATTTAAAATTTCTTGTGCATATTTATTTTGACCTACTGTAAACTACACTAAAACTCGAATAGAATTTACCTAAATAAGTAAATTGGATTGAGATTAAACTTTTCTCTGTAAATATTTACTCAAGGACCACAGGTCAGTGTAAATTAGTTTGTCTTTGTTTTTTTCTTCGTGGTGCAAATGATAATAATTAAGGGCAAACACCGTTTAATCCTCCTAATCATCTAAACCAATGCCCATATTTGACACTGATTTTTCTTGAGGCTTAACTCCCATAGGTCACACATTTCTCTTTGTTGCAATTCAAATCAACCTTAATTTCCCTTGCCCTCCTGTCATTTTCATTTGTGTACATGCGAGTACTCTGCATGCCAAAGACAAGCAAAAAAATTTTTTGGATTGTACACAAAGTGACTGCGAGGGCCTTTACCGAAATTTGTTTTATTTGGTGACTGATAAGAGATCAGTCAATGTAAATACAATCCTTATGTGCCATGGGCAAAATATTCATAATGTATTAATATGGTGGAACAATTCCGTGATAATTATAATCGATTAAAATGTTTCAACAACAATGACAAGCAGGCCTTTTTCTTTTCCATGTACACTTTTGACAATTCATCAACTTTATGAGACTAGTTAAAATATCTAATATGATTATAAGAATAGACAAACTGAATTAAATGATAGGCGTGGCTGGAAGTCTGTCTTGGTGTACACCTTATCGTTAAGACTTTGTCATTTTTTATTTACTAGACTCTCATTTTGATTGACATAGTTTGATTATGTAACTTGCAAGTCTTTTGGACGAAAGAGACAGGGGACAGGAATTCCATTGGAGAAATCAGATTTTAAAGAAAATGTCCACATACAAAAAAAATTATGTAGGTTTATTTAGTGGGACAAACTTTCATAAAAATATATTTGTAATCTACAATTTGATATAAAAAAATACTGGAGGTGTCATCAACAATTTGAAAGTGTGTGTAAAAAAATGAAAAGTGTATTTGTCTCAATCTATGCCAGTATTTTCAATTCTAAGCTGTAGTCAATTTTCAACCACTAATTACTCTTGTTGTTCTAAATTTAAAATTAAAAATAATTAAAAAAAAATCTTACCAAGAGGACACTGAAAAAGTGAAGACGATTCTTGAGTATTGACTAATGTGAAGAAGGTTAGTGCTGAGGCAAGGACGAGAAAACTCGTCGAGATTCTCCTCCCATGAGAAGATTTAGATGGTGTCCACATTTTCTGAAAATTAAAATTAAAAGAAAAATTAATTATTATATTGAACTCCACAGTAAATATTTCTTTAGTTTTATTTTTCTTAAATTTATGTCATTTATGAGCTTTGTCTTTAACTTCAATATGTACAAGGATAAAAATGTATTCTTTTGGACATAAAAATTAAAAGTATCATCATTTCATGTTGATGATGAAAAGGAAAATACTGAACAAAGAAGAAGGACGCATTATCTTAATTCATAATATTATAAATACATAAGCTAAATATTTTCGCACAGTTTTACAGTCATTAAAATTACGTTTAAAATTCTTTACAACATGAAATGACATATTAAATATGTGTGTAAGTTGAGTTTTGTGAGAAATGAGAAAAAAAAGTACGTTGGATGAAATTATTTACCCTCATTTAAGAAAAAAAAACATTTTAATTTAATTTTATCATGCGAAAGAATTTTAGTTTAGTTTTTAACAACTAAAAAGTTTCTAACCCTGCCCTTGAACCAATAGAAAAACAGTTAAATATTATTTGTCATTAGTACGCATTTAATTTAACACTAAAGAATCTTAATTAAAGAGTTAAATATAATGTACACAGGACATACAAGTCACCAGTGAGATGACTTGATTTTTATAAACTCCTCTCGTCAGCTGTATTACGTAAAAACTAATAATTATGTACAATGACATGAGAGGGACAGGTAAGGAACATGAAATTGGCAGGAATTCAATGATTCACTGATTGAATAATAACAGTTAAAACTATGGTTTCAATCTCTCCAACTGTACGTATGTAACATGTATATCTCATACGTTTTTCAAAAGTGTTAAAGAATTCATCCATAATCTGTGGAATGATTAGCCATTAGTTGTTCATAAACTATAGGACATTTGTATAAGTAGTTAGATACCTGATTTTGTTTTTCCCTATCTCTAATGTACCTCAGCCTCTCTTTGAAACCAAGTAAAATTATACAAGGTTTTATAAAATTCTTTTAAATATTCAGGTCAAGCCAGAATGTTGACCCTTATTTTTTTACATTTTCTACCTCATCACCACATCATCTCTACTCCATGTATGTACATACATATATAGTGATATGCATGCGGTAAAAATCACATATAGAGAGAGAAGAGATGATCCAATCCCAAACCCCAAAGTCGACTGTCTAGTTGAAGCCAAAAAGAAATACCGTCATCTTTGTACTTGTACAGATACACAACTAACAAAACTTGAGTCTATCAAGTAAGACCAGTTTTTCTCCCATTTTTTTCATCTCTCTCTCTCTCTCTCCATTATTTATGAAATACAGCTAAGCTGAAAATTATAAACCTTATAGCTAAATACTTGGAGTCAATGCTAAACTCCATCTTGAAAAGTTCCAAGTTGAAGAAGCTCCACGTCTACTGTACAGATTACCCTGATCTTCATCCCTTTGTACAAGAGTTCTCCCTGTGAGCTTGGAAATTCCTCCCAGGTTATTTGATATACCAGGTGGTGAAACTGTTTTTTCTTTAAACAAGTTTTTAATTCAATTATATCAATTTGTATGTATCTATACATATGCAGATATAGTCTTCTAGTCTGAATGAATAAAAAAACATTCCTTTTAATGAAAGTGTCTTTTCTTCATGGAGGAAAAAGAATTTAATTCTAAAACAATTTTTTTTTCTTATTTATCCTTGTAGTAATCTGTATTGACAGCTATAATTTATTTATTTGATAAATATTTATTCAAACAAAAATTAATATGCTTTGTATCATCATATTATATAGCTTGTAACTGTAGGCAGATAATAACACAGCAAAAATAATTAATTCACTTGAGTCTTCACTAACTCTCAACTTTGAAGGCTAGAGTGATATCTCTACCAAATAATTATATTACACATGATAAATTAATATGAATTATTCTTGTAAATTAACTATGTTTCATCAAATTCAAACATCATGTAATAAAATTTAATAAAATAATGAGTAGTTTTAAAAACTGAACTGAAATGTCAAAATTTTCAACAATTTTTAATTTATTTTTTCATATCTATACTTTATGTAGAGACAAACCTAAATATAGAATACATTTTGCAAAAAAAATGTGGATTATTAAACATGTGATTGTTTGTGCAAAAAAATCAAGTTAAAATACAAATGATGACTTACTTGTCACTCTCTGACTAAAAACATACAAAAAACACACTGAGAATTAGTTTAGAATTATGTGAACGGACATTTGTATTACTTACTTACTTAACTCTCAATTCTCTCAACTGTGTTTGTATTACTACAAGCTCTGATATATAGGCGAGTCTTGTTTTTTTTGTTTTAATAAAAATATAAAAATATAATTTTCATTCAGTACTTTATAAGGGGAATGATTATGTGAGTCGTCGTCAGTAATTTGAGGTCATGTGAAAAATTCCCATACTATTGTTTTCTACGGGACGACCGGCTTTAAACTTGACGAATTTCCTTGGCCTCTTCTTTTCTTCTTGTGAATAATCTAGCCTACACTAGTCTATGTGTATCATGTAAATTTTAACTACTAAAATACACAAAAGCCACTTGTGTGTTTTTTTTCATTTTTCATACATATCTTTACAATACATATCGTGTCTAATCTTGTTTTTAACCTTACACCAATAATTTTAAGTCCAGCTCTTTCAAATTAAAATTTATTTTAGCCATGGTTATCACTCTCAGCTCTTGAAATCCTCTTTCAGATTCATTTAGTCTAATGTGACTTTGTCCCTACACAAAAAAGTTGTCTCTCAAAGAATCGTAACATTGTTTGTACTTGGACAAACAAACTAAACAACAGTGTGTGCCATTATAATTTAAAACAAAAGAAATTATCACTTCCCGTCTCCAAACAAAAAATAAATTGGGATTTTGAGACTAAATCTCAAGCTCAAAATGTGATCAAAACTTTTTTTTTCATGTAAAATTTTGATGAGATTTTATGGATGAAAATGGTCAAAAATTTAATTGTTCTCAATATTAATTTTTGTTGTGTACATAAATACTTATTGTCAGTGTAGAAAATATTAAGTAGGATCGCATTATGCATTTTGTACACAAAATAATAGCCAAAGATCCGGATATTTATTAGGCCACTATGATATTTTATCTATTTGTAATTTGTCCTATTAAGAACAGTAGGGGAAGGTTGTTGAAGATTTAAATTGGGATTATGCGAAGAAGAAGAGTCATTTTGATAATATAATAATGTTAAAATATTACTATCATCTTTTTTATAATCTTGTTGTATTAAATTGACTCATTAAAATTATTATATGATGTTTTTTTACAACTCCCCTTTATCATGACATCAAAAAATTGTATTGACAATACGATTTTTTGCTCCCAATTTAAAATGTCTGTTATGTAATTTGTCAAGAAAATCAACACTAAAATTTGCTGTCATATATTGACAAAGACTAGTTCTCCAGTTTATTTAAATTGGCCATCTTAAATAATCTTACAATTATGTATCCGTAGCTGTGTTCTCTCGATCAAATGGATAAAAAGTGACTGGAAAAAAAGTTGTCAACTGACTTTTATAACTTAATATTCTGTTTTTTTATATTAATCTTTATCATTTTATGATCCTCTCCAACCATTGTTAACATTGGTGAATATATCCAAATGTTGTTCAAGTTTAAAGATGAAAGATATTAAAAATATCAAAAATCACTACTGGTCCTCCTCAACAATTCAATGTTAAATTCATGTTGACTCGTTAATCCTCATTATTGTCAACATATGTAATAATTTATGTGAAGATTTATTGTTAACTGCCTTGTGCAATTCAATACAACTCCTATTTGTTATTTGTATTGGCCATGCCGTTGACAAGGATGAGAGAAAAGCTCATCTGTGACTAAATTTATTTTATTTGTTTTAGTCACACACATAACATTCAAATCTTCTTCTTTCATAATTGTTTTTTTTTCTGCCTAATCTTTCACAATTTATTTTGACATGAATTGTCAATATTAATAATTTTATAGAGAGAGAGAGACAAATGGAAAAAAAAGTATGTACGTTTAATTGTTTGAAGTTTGTGTGTTGAATTTTTAGAGTCAACTAATATGCAAGGGAGTAGTCAAGATCCGAAAATTCCATGTAATAAATTTGTTTCCACCGATCGTTTATCATGTTTCTTCCCTTCCTTTTGGTCCGACTTGTGCCAATGTCAGTGTCAAGAGACTCTCTTTGAGGATGAGTAGAGCCAGAGAGAGAGATTGAAGTTACGTCCTATGAATAATTTATTTTTTAGTATGAACCTCTTGGCGTTGACTACTCGCCTTTGGCTCTCTCTACAGATAGAAAAGAGTTGGTTGACTCAAAGAGTCAAAATGAAGAGCTGAGGTGAAAAAAATATATCTGGTGATTTGACTATATAATAATAACATGTAATGCTGGAATCTTATAAAATGCAAACTCTTCTTATGATGATAATCTTAATGGCTCATCCTTCTCCCTTTCTCTCTCTCTCTCTCAACATGTTATCTTTATATTTTTTGAGCAGATATTTTGGACTCTCTGGTAAGAAAAAAGATGCTCTCCTTTCTGGTTTTTCACTAAAGGTAAATTTTTGTTGATACCAAAGTGAGTGAGTCTCTAACGTAGTTATGATGGTAGTAGTAGTTACTGATTGTTGATGTTGTTTGCAGGGCTAAAGATCTCATTAACCTTGTGTCTATATGCATAGAAATGTTGAATCTTTTTCAACTTGTTAAAATGTCGGCTTTCTTGTAAATCCGCTAACAATTCCAAAGCTAAATGTAGACTCTCTTTCTCTCTTTATTTCTATGTCAGACTTAGAATCTATTAACTTTTATTCTCCAAAACATGTGAAGGTCCACTACTGTTGTTGTGTTTCTCAAAATTAATTAACAAATTTTTTTAGCAAAAGTACACACACACACTGAAATTAAAAGTTGGGCTTTGAGTAGAATTTATTTGAATGAAATTAAAAGCACAGTATATTTCTAGACTCAAAACAAAGTAAAAAAAAGTGAAAGAGTGTATTAAATTACAATTAAAAAACGACGAGATGTTTTGTTTCTTTTTCTTGAAAAAAAGTATTCCATTACAAATATAAAAAACCTTTTTTTGGAAATAATACTAGCAGTGAAAATGAATTTTTGTAAAATATTCTCATTCTCATTTTTTTATGTTAATAGCATTCCATTTTTTTCAGTGAATTTAATAACCCTCTTCATATATTTTAAGCTCATTTTACATTTTGTGTGTTTGTGTTTTTATTTCTCATAGTCAAGTTTTAACGTTTTTCCGGTGTCTTTATTAAATTTATTCTCTAAAGTTAAAAGTGTTGTAGGGAAAAAAATGAAAAGTTTCCTCAAAGAAATGAAGAGCAAATAAAAAAAATATTTGTCGAGAGAGAGACAAATTGAAATAACCCAGAAAAAAATGAAATTTCAAAATGAGAGGCAGCCATGTCCAGGAATGTTTTTTAAGTTCAAGAGAGCCAACAAAAACAGAAGGAATTGTACATGAAGACACACACAACTCGTTCTCATAGTCTACGGCAGCATGCCAGAACATATGTAAACTTTAAAAAAAAGTCCAGCTGTCACCTGTTGATTGCCTTGCTACTGTCAATAGCCCCCACAGACAGTTCTTGACAATTACTGCCCATGCCTATTTTTTATCCCGTATGAAAAATGACTACAACTATTTTGACAATTTTATTTTACATTCTAAACAATAGTCAATTAATTTCCTACACCTCACACATTTATAACTACTTTAATTATTTACTAGAATACAGATTAGTTAAATTTAAATAAAAAAAAAAAACTCACCTTAATGTAAAAAAGGAAACTACTTTCCTTGGTAAAAGTCACCATGAGAAAAATAAGGATCACGATAATCGCATATTGAGATTGAAATTGAAGTAATTATTTTCTTCTTCTAATACAAGTTCCCCCCTCAATCCCACTGACTCCACCAAACAAAATTATGAAATTTAATTTTTATTTTAAATTCAAAGACAAAAAAAGAGAGTGGATGACTGGAATCCTACACACACAATAGGAGGAGAACACAAATTATTGAAACTGGACAATTTTTTGATTCAAAAAGAAAAAAAAACTGAAAATGGATTTTTAATTTTTAAAAACTGAAAATAATAAATAATAAAACCGCCGAGACACAAAAAAATAGTGGTCACCTTGTCTTAACAAGACTGATGTTTTAAAAGAAAAATCACTGAGAGAGAGATGCTATCTCTTGTTTCTTTTTATTTTTCTCAAAATGAAAAGAAAAACACTTTTTATTTTCAAAATTCCAGATGGATCACTTGAGTAAAAAAAAAGCCGCTTCAAATGGGGGGGTAATAGTACTAGTAGAGGGGGAGAGATAGAAAAAAAGGTTTTAAAAGATTTATAACTGCCCTTGTTTTTATTTTATATTTATGGGGAGAACAACTATCTTCTATAAATAAAGACAGTGCCGGATTGTCACTATTTTTGAAAAAAAGTAAAAATAATTTATTAATTATTTATTGGGGTGGTGGGCCACGGCACTCTCCTACTCCTTTAAGAATGGCAGTAAATTGACGACTGAAGTCCAATACCAGTGCGACGCTTCATTCAATGCAACCCAGCAGCAGGAGTTAGACCAGGTAAGAAAAATAATAGTAAAGGGGGTTAACAATAAGGAATTTGAGTTTTTTTCTCTCTTCGTCTTCTCTTTCTCTCGCCGTCTCTTTTCTCTGTTTCATCAACCCTTAGGGTTTGGTTTTATGCTAACATGAACCTGTTAAGAGAAGAGGGGGAAGAAGGTTTAGCTTATAGAATCAAGAAGTTTCATGTGTATATTTTATGTATTCCATCCTTACTACATATAACAAGAGAGAGAACGTTGGACGATGGTGGAAGTAAGATAGAGAGAGAGAAAAAAAAGATTTTTTTTGCTCGAAGCAAACAACCTGGATTACAGTACAGGTGTGTTACATTCCTATTCCCCTATTAAGAGAACTTGCCTGTATAAATGTATTGTCAGAGAGAGAGAGAGAACCTTTAGAATATTCGTCCATGCTCCTCTCTTGATAGTTCAAACCCCGTGTACATTTTGTTCCTGCTTCTTCTTCAACTTGGTCTTTTTGTGTGTGTGTATATATGTATACCTACTATTACTGTCAAATGTGTATGAGGGAGGAAAAATGAGACTCTCCTTTTATCATTCCTCTCTCTGTTTTTTTTTCGTACAGGTATCCCAATGTTAGAGGGTTATTGTTGTTAGCTGTATTATTGACCGAGGGGATGAGATTCCTTCTCCTTTTTTTTGACTTTGATCTTTTACACTCTTTTAAATATTATGCGTCCCATGTACATGTACATACATGTAATCATCATCTTTTTTATGATTCATCTTACTAACATTTCATTGTATTTTACCTGTGTATGAAAGGATCGGTCTTTTTTCTCCATGTTTTTCACCCTGATTTGGCGCCCAAATAGTTTTTTACACACACACACCTAAGGGACCACCTATAGAGGCCCTGATTCTTTTTTTAAGTCTCTCTCTTTTTTGACCTATAACTTATAGGCTATAAGATATATAAAACGGAGTACAAGTTTTGTTATTTTACGCTCGTGATAAAATATGAAGGGGTTTGTTACTTTGTGGAGATGAGAGATGTTTTCTTTTTTTTTAGATTCGTGGCTGGGAGTAATAAAATAAAAATTGGATAATATGGAAATGAGATGAGGTGAGAGAATTAGGTGTACTTATAATATATATTGATAGTTTTTAGTAGTGGTTAATAATTAAATGTTAATTAGTGTATCAAAGTGGTCCATTATCTTAGTCATTCACGAGTATTTTGTTTGAGTGTGTGTGTGTAGCCCGGATGTCAACATTCTCAATTGACACCTTTCTCGAATCTACTGTGGCATGCTTTGCTCTTTTAGATTAGACATACATTTTTTTCATTTTATTGGACTAAAATCATTGGCTCAGTCACAATATGTAGAATTTAATGGGATTGTAGAAATAGAAATGGAAAACTTGAAGAATGATGATGACCTCATCCATGAAAACTTGCTTTGTTCAAAAGTAACATTTTATCAACTTGGAGTGGTTATTAATTTGAGAAATTGTACAAAAACAGGATCCAGTCACTGTGAGCTTTTTGTATGGTAAGTTTCTATCATTTCAATACAAAATTATCATTTAAAAGGAAATATTTTGAGTTGAGTTGATGATACATTAGCTAAATTTTGTTTTAGATTGCATCATCAATGTGTGGGCTTTGTAGGACTTTAGTATTTAATTGTGATACATGATTATTTGTAAAATTAAGTACAATTAAATAAATACAACAATTTAACAACATTTTTTACAATAAATTAAGGTTCGATGCCGTGCATATTTTCCGTGTTGATTCCTTGTCATTAAGCATTTTCTAAAATAACTGGCAAAGAATGAGCAACTAATAAGTATTAGACAACTTTTTTTGCAAAGTCTTAGAAAAGCACTGAATTCGATTTCAAAGTGTTCACGCCATCTTCTTTGAATCTTGAGCGAATTTTGTAATTTTTTTTAATTGTCATTTAAAAATTTAAATGACATAAAACTAATGTCTTGGTTAACCGGGACAATGATCTAGATTGTTTATTTTATTTTTTTTACAAGGCAACTACTTGTCCAGTGGACAACTAGCCACGTTTTTTATCACTAATGTCATTATGAGTCATTTTCATTTATAACACATTTGAGATTATAGGAACAGAAATTATTTTGGTAAGTGCAAATCATCCTGACTCGTGAAAATTCCACTGACGAGGGTGACAAGTACAAACAAATTCAATAAATTGGAAGAACAAGGTAATACTACACGTCAGTTGTAAAAAATCTGTCAAAGTATTCAGTTTCATTCCTGTTGAGGATTGAGGGTTTTTTTAAACCGATTCCAGAAATCTTCAAACAACATAGTCAAAAATACCATTCAAAATACTCAATTTAATCATCATACCAAAGTGAAATAACGATGGAGCCAACTTTTCCGATTGACCTTTATATTTACGACTTGAGTCGGGGACTTGCTCGGACAATGTCTTTACCTTTAATTGGTGAGTTTATTATTAACTAAACCTTAGGTTGTATTTTTTTCAAAACCGAATATTTTTTTATTTGTCAACTTTTTATATTTACAAAAATAATTATAAACTAAAAACATTTGACAAGAGAATGACTTGCAAAAATACTTTTAGTAAAAGAGTATAATTAAAACTAAGGTCAATGAGAACATGGAACCAACTTGTTGTCTTGATGAACTGAGTAAACTTTATTAATCTAATGTACACTTTTTGTATACTTAATTATTATTTTTAACAGGCGTTCAAGTAGACGGTATATGGCATACCTCAATTATATACAATAAGGAGAGAGAGTATTTCTTTGGTCATGAAGGCATTTTGCAGTGTCAACCAGTAAGAAAGTCTAAGCAAGATTAAACTATAGTTGATAAGACGCTTTTGTACATAGTACATACATATAATGCACAAAAAGTAAAAAAGAAGGAGTTTTTCGGTTTAACCGGTTTACTATACAATATATGTGTGTGCTTGGTGGTGGTGGGTTCTTTCTCCCTTACTCTAAAAATAAGTCAATCTAAAAATAAGATCCGGCAGAAGATCATCGCTCTCCGTTTCTTGCCTTTCGCAGGCCGGGACAATCCTTGGACAGCCAACAGAGATTCAACACTTGGGTAGCACACAGATTGGGAAAGAGATTTTTCTTGAACATTTAGACGGACTGGGTGCAACTAAATTCAACGGTTCAAAATACGATCTGTTCACACACAATTGTAATAATTTTTCACAAGAATTGGCCCAATTTTTAACGGGAAAAAGTATACCGGATAAAATCCTTAATTTGCCTCTTGAAGTTGCCTCTACGTAAGTGTTCCGCCTATTTAATTCATTGTAAAAACATTTTTGAATTTATATTATTGGGTATTGGTGTACATGCTGTGCATGGGACCGGAAGTGTAGATGATGGAAAAAAATTATTGAAATAATTTTCATTTCTTTATTTAAATGTATAGGCCATTGGGTCAAATTATACGACAATTTGCTCAAACATCTCTTTTAGTTCGACAAAGAGGAGGATTTGACCCGAATCCATTAGAGATTTTAATTCGGGAGCGCGTCCTTAACGTTGGTGGAATCAGAATGGGAGATCATGGCAGTGATTCAGAGGATGGTACACCTGCCCCAGTTATTAAAAAACGAGACGTAATGGCCGAGGTAGAGGAAGAAGAAAGAAAAGAACGGGAAGAAAAGAAGAAGAACCGGGAACCACCCATTGTCTTCCGGTAAATCTTGTTTTTTTTCGTACTTTCACTTTGAAATTAATTTCATCCATGTAAATTACATGTAATATAAGTACCTTAGAGCTACATAAATGTTTTCTTTATTTTAAAATTCTTTTATAATTTTGTTTTTCACAGTGACTTGGGACATCATGTCGATGAACTTTTAGATGAATTAGAAAAATCATTGGATAAAGTTGAATTGAATGATGAGGAAATGCGGTGTTTAAAAGAATTAAGAGAATATGCGTTAGGGGATGAAGGCTCATGGGTCTTGTCAGATGACTTTTTGAATTTGATTGGTGAGTTACAATAACACATACAGAGAGATATCTTTGATTTATTGCATCAGCCGGCATGAAATATAAAAGTATTTCATGAAAAAATTTTGTCTGCCAATTCAACAGGGAGAATTCTATTAAGTGGTGAAAGTGGAATCGGAGATGACAGTCGAGTCTACTGTTTGAAAGTTCTCGCATTATTGGCAGTAACAAAAGACGACGTGATTTTGGTTCTTCATCAAGATCGTAGGGATCATGTCATTATGAGGTAATTCCGAATTAATTTTGAACTTGGAGAGACTGAATTGTTTTCTTGTCCTCTTTCTTTGACTTGAAGAAAGTAATCTGTCTAACTCTAATTGTTATTCCCAGTGTTCTGTCACAAACGTTAATTAAAAAATCATTTTTTCTTACTATTTCAGATATGCCACAAACATTGACCAACTTTCACCTGCTTGTCAAGAAGGTGTCGCATTGTTGCTGTGCAATCTATTTGAGAACCTTTCTACATCCGAATGGTTAATGTATGTGGTTCTTTTTTATTATTTTTCATATTCATACAAAAGCAATGACATTTGCATTCAAGTTCAATAAAATAATTAATTTTTAAAAAACTGTACAACAGGTATATATCCGAATGGGACAGTGAAGGTAATTTTGAACTCTTATTCTTTATTTCAATTTCTATATAACAATACAATGACATATACTAGAGTGTAGTTATAAACCTGATGGGAAGGATCATGTAATTCTTACATGTTTTTTTGTGTGTGTAGGACGAGGCCAGATGTCAAATATTCGAGTCACTACAAAAGTCGGAGTTCACGCACTCTTGTCTAAAGATTTGAAAGATATCGGTTCTGCTTTAATTTATAACTGTTTGGCAAAAGAGGTGAAGACAGCGGCAAGTAAAATTTTCAATTTTTACGTTTTATCAAATGCAACTTGGCTCTGCTGTCTCTCTATAGTATTTATATATTACTCTGGAAAATATCGTGTCAGCTAATATATATAAAAAAAGCAAACGTAAAACGTAAAAAATTGAATTTTTCAATGTAGATGATTTTTTTGATGATTTTTTTTTGAAAATATTGGCTGTAAAAATAACTCTTGTTTGTTTGATTTTTTGCTTCCTTTTTTTGATTCTTTCTCTTTCAACTAAACATTTTGAGACTTTCTTTAAATTGATTTTTTTTGAGTTCCAGTCTCATTCTTCTTTCTTTTTGTCTTCAAATGATATAAGAAAAAAAAATACTTTCGCTTTTTATTTCTCGCATTTGCGCTATGCTTAGTGTGGAGTTTGGATTTTTAATCAGGGTTTGTTGTTGTAATTACAAGCGTATTGGACAAACATCGCTCGTTAGGTCCATGTTACCTCCCAAATCAAAATCAAAGGTGTTTTTTACTATAATATTATAATGTGCAATTTTTTTCATTTAAAATATTATAATGTTGTAGTAAACTAGTATACATTTCTTTATCCTTTCTTGAATGGTATGCATACCATTAATACCTTGATTAATGGTGTATGTACATACTTGGATTGTAGTTTGTTATTTTTTATGAGTTTATATCATTTTCAGCTTAATTTCTCACATTTTAAATTTCTGTTTTATTTTCTAAAAGAATGTGTAATGTTGGAAATATTTAGGTTTTCGATGATGTAGCGGTTGAAATGGCTCTCGCTCTTCTTCAATTTCTCTCGGAAAAACCTAATGAGACTTTATCTTTTCGTGCACTCAAGTCCCTGTTACGTTGTTGTCAACTAGCCAGGGCTGAAGTAAGTTATTATTATCCGACTTTCCATCTCATGCAATTGTGTCTTATAGACATGTACCTTCTATGTAAAATGTTTATGAACGATTGAGCACAATAACGTTGTTGTTTAAAATAAGAGAATTGAACTTGTTCAAGATCACTTAATTTTAAATTTCTGTGTAGTAGACAACTATAAAATAATGTCTGTATTATTTTTTTCCCAATCACTTGTACAGATTGTCTAAATGGTTTTTTCTTGGAATTCATTTATTTATGTGTATAGGTACCGTCGTTAGTCAAAATGGTTGGTCCTAGTCCAAGTGAATTAAAAGGAATCAGTGGTCGATGTGATGAAATAATCCAACAAGTTGAAGCTGTTCTGGCGACAGCTTAGAACAAGAAAAACGGAGATTCAACATCATCTTCACTTTCCTGCTATATTAAGTATAAACTTCGTTCTTCAATTTTTTGATAATAAAAATTTCAATTTTTAAAAATTGTACAAGTATAATAATTACGGCTACGCTAATAGGGAAACAATACAAAATAGGAAATTTTCGGACTATTATTCTACAAACTCGAAATTTTCACGTGATTCGTGTAACTAGCCATTTTAAGCAGCATAATAATTAATTAAGTAATTTTTTTCTCTTTTCATTTTTAAATAAATATACTATATTATAATTTATCATGTACCTCAGTGTACATGGCTATATAGCTTTATAAATAAAAATATTTAGGAATGGATACGGTGAAGCTGAAAAAAAATTTGGTTGGTGCATAAACTACTTACAATATAGTATTAATATTATATAGTCATCGGTCTATTATAGTTTAAGCTGAATCTTGTTATGATGATTATTTATGAGATGAAAAGGAACAAGTGATGCATTTTGAGAATTTTTTGAAAAAATGCATTTATTTGTGATTTCCTATTAGTAGTGCTACTTAGTACAAGACGAACAAAAAAAAGATTAATATAATAATAGTGTAATTCTTACCTATATTAAAAATGTATTGTCATGTCTGGGATTATAAAAAAAAATATTATGTACATGTAAAATCTTCCATCACAGTCATCAATAATTATCGCGTTATTGATATTACAAAATGTCACATTGAGTCTTTACAATCATCTCGTATTGTGCTCATCTTTTTCTTATGCTTGTATCAGTTGTAATCCATGTGAGTGATCATTAGCCGACACTCACTTCAGTATTGTTGTTATTACTGTTACTGTATAAAAAAAATATGTGCAATACAATAAACAAACAACGTTATTACTTACTATCTGTTTTCTGTATTTGCACTTTTATTCTTTTATCAAGTTTTACTTAAGCCAAGGCAAGAGAAAGAGGGAGAGAGAGAGAGAAGGGGGAAAAAGAGAAGAGTTTTTGGCATTGGATCTGATACAGCACAAAGTTAAACAAAAATACAAGTAAGTACCTATGTTAGTAGTTGTACGTGTGTTAAAGGAAATTTTACCTTTAATAAACGGGTGTGTTTGTGTTTTATTGAATCAGTTATTAGAGAGGAGCAAGTACTTTTTATATTTTTGTCCACTCCAGAGACCACAAAGACACGAGTTATGGACGTGATAAAATATACCGACAGACTGCCATCCAAAGAACATAATATTTATACAATAATAATAAATAATATTTTATTTTGTAATTATTATCTCATGTAAAATATGAATGGAGGAGTAATGAGGACTAGTACACAGGGAAGGGATATTTAACCAATATTTAATGTTAATAAAAAAAGAGTAAAAGGTAGAAGGAGAGATAATATGACAGACAAGATAAATATATTCGAGTGATTTGGTTTTATAACATGCTTTCCTTCTTTTTTTTGTTTGATTTAATTTCGAATTTTACTTCCCAAAAAATGCAGCTCTGTGTCTACTGTCCTAGTGTGAAGTTGTCATTTAGGTCCATGAAATTGACTTTGACAAGTGTTTTGCTTGAATGTTGTGTGTGTGTATAGAGGAGACTCTGCCACATGTAAAAATCCAAGATTAGCACATAATAATAACACACACACATGTTGCATTATTCATGATTCATCATATTTTAGGATTGAGTAAGTTGCATCAAGTTGCCCTTCCACAAGGTAAAAATAATGGGTGTAAAATTCATCATAAATTATGACATATGTAAGTGTACGTCTTCTCATAAATTCAACAGTTTTTCATGTTTCCAGCCAGAGGTTTTGTTCACCATTGCGAGTTATTTTATGTATTCAGATTAAGTCAGGTATTTTTATACTTATCAGAGAGAGAGAGAGACGGGAATAAAAGTTTGTATAGCCCAGTGTGTGTATGAGTAGAGATTTAATTTTTGTTTACACAATAGTTTACTCAGTGTGGTTACTTTTATTAATTAAATTATTATGCAACTAATATGGACTGTATACATGATACTCCAGTTAAGAGTTGTTGTTGTTGACTAATAACAACAAACAAGACACTACAACTCGAATACATGCCTTACTAAATTTTGCAATAGTCCAAAACGCAGTTCCAGTCTCATCTTATCTCTCTCCACGACCTGCTGACTTTTGCTTTGTATCAGTATGATGGCCTACTGCTAACTAACGACTGTAGAACTCTTCACCTGGAACAGGAAAAATCTTTTATTTTTATTCTATATACATATCTCCTTTTTTTGCAAAGCCTATCCTAACATGTAGAATAATTTTCAAGGCAGAAAAGGTCATATGATTACGCCTTAGACAAACTATACAACTGTGACATGACATCATATAAAACAACAAGCCATGTAGTTTAGTCAAGGGTAAGAAAATACACGTAGAGCATAATATATACACGTACAATTTAGATTTATGTTAATGAATTCATACAGGGAGTCGCAGAATTTCAATTAGTATATCAACAACTACTACTACTATAGTCTCTTATAGTACACACACATGTAGAAAAGAGATGAAGAGATTTTTTATCGACAACATATCAACTTTTGAATTAAATGTGAAATGATTTTATAACTCTGCGGAAAACTTATTTTGTTACGCACATATCAAAAACCAAAGAAAAATTAAATGGATATGAGAGACGCCAAAGCCAAAAATGTGTAGAGAGAGAGTAGCCAGTAAACCCACCTCTGCAAAAATAATAATACATAGTAAAAAAATATTAGCATTCTGTATTTACACACACTTAATTGCCAAATTGCTATTTAAAATCATCAAGACTAACAAAACTATATGAATCAAATGATGTACAAGAAAGAGCCCATCATCATCTCCGTTCCACATGATACTTTTTGGCATTTTGAAATTCAGAAAATAGAAAATGAAATCTTGACTACAAAAAAAAGTGTATATAAATAAGTACGAATGTTGTCATTCTATAAACTTGACTATAAGTCCTTGCATGCAAACTCGGTATGTAAAAATTTATAATAATCTTTTGAACTAGCATAGACCTTGAACGAAACATTTCTCTCTCGGTCTTCCTTCACATATAAAAATATATATAAAACATTTGATACATATATAAGTTCATCCAGACAAGTACAGTGTCTGCCTCAACAAAAAGGCCAGATGGGTATGATCAAGTTCCAAACTTGCCAGTGCTTTTGGAACATTGAGCTTGCCATACTTTTTTGATGCGTAGTGTCCCTCTTCATATATTAGGGTGACTCGAAAATGATTAATTTTTCATGTTCCATTCCAATCCCCTACACTTTATAAATATTTTAAAAATAATTAAAATTTTGGTAAATTCATTTTTAATTCTTTGCTTTGTAAAAATCCATGAATTTTTCAAGGGTCCCCTTTAGCCACGAAATGGGTGGCAAAAAATTTCTCATAGACATTTTGGTAACCCTATAATCATGGACAAACAAAGAGCGGGGGGTTCGCCAAGTAACTTGTGAAGGAAAGTTGGAGGATAGTGTGGGTAAAGGAGTAGTTAAAGTTAACTGACTTTTGTGTCTTGTGCGCATTAGATTGGCTCGTC
Organism: Arrhopalites spinosus; assembly: GCA_034700945.1. NCBI lineage: Eukaryota > Metazoa > Arthropoda > Collembola > Symphypleona > Arrhopalitidae > Arrhopalites > Arrhopalites spinosus. The sequence continues at coordinate 46,419 of JAQIVZ010000237.1, read as the reverse complement.
GAGTGGTGGCACTCAGAGTTAGTATTATTGTTCAGAGTGAAGATAAAACGCAAAGGCTTTGCAGTTTTACTTGTTTAGAACCTACTGTGTGTAGCTCCTCTCTATATCTTCTTTCCTCTGTATAATTTTACCGATTAAAACTCAATCTATTCTTCTAGTAATAAATAATTAAATATAGTTGTTTAGTTTTGCACAGCCTGCTCAAATGGTCAATTGCAACATCAACAAGTAGTACTTTTTTTTGTTGTTTTTTTTAGGAAGATCAAGAGTGCCATTTGTCTCGTGGTTCATAGTCAGCCTAGGATACAATAGAAAATAATCGAAGATACACATCGAGAGAGAGAGCCAAAAACCAAATTAAACGGCATCAATTTCAATAGTTTTGTAGACCAAGTCAGTTAGTGCAACAGAGTACTACTTTGTACCTTAAAACTTTACTGTGAGATTATTTTTTTAGAAAAAATAAAAATTCTTATACTCTCGTAACATTTTAAATACAACAAATAAGTTCAAGATGAGTTTATCACCAGTTGGGAGGAATGTCACTATGAGTCAAGCTATTCCAGCATCGAGGCGAATTATTGTGAATTCTGCATCTCAGATTCCTAACGATTATTCTTCTACTCCAGGTAAATAGCACTTTTTGTCGGGTACAAGAAAATTATGTTTATATTTTTAATATGTACGCAGAAGTTAGTCAGAGACGCTTTTAATTTGTAATTAATTTGGCATAATTACATTTTTTTATTAATAATTAATCCCTGTACAGGAGGAACAATCTACAGCACTACTCCAGGCGGTAAGTACTTATATTTTGTTTAATTTAAGACATGTTTTAATTTATGATGTAACAATTTTTTTAGAATATTTCATTTTACTTAATGTAGGTTAGATTTGTTTTTTAAAAAATATTTGATTTGTCAATGTCGAGTCATCATATTTAAAACTACATATGACAGACATCAATTAACAAAGGCTTCCCTTGTTTTATATAATGACGTAAATAGTATAATATTTATGCGATGCGGCATCAGAGTCAGCGAGGTGGAGAGGATGCTTACTTTAGGAAATACATTTTATTATAATCTTGGGCCTTACATATAAACAAAAACAGAAAAATTAAATGGAAACCGGCATGCTCGGCATCATTATTTTATAATATTATTCCGTAAAAAGCTAGTTTATTGTTAAAATCAACAACAAAATAAATATGGGGGCTACAATTTTTTTTCATTCTGTTACCAACAAAGCCCGAGGGTGAGAGCCACGTGCAAATTTTTTGCAATGCGTCGTCATTAAAGTCATGTGGGGGGATATAAACAAGATTTTGTTTCTTATGCTAACTGTTGGTCATTTCTCTTTAATTTAAAAAATACTATCGTGTATAGAAAATGTTCTATCATAGAATTTTTTGAATCAAAATCTAATCAAATGTGACGAAAGGGACTATATAGAGGAGACCGAAGCGAAAGTGATTTTTTTTTCAGTGGCTCCAAAATTTTCTTTTCTAAAATAATAATGTTAAAGAATGGAAACTTAAATGTCCTTCGGACTGGAAAAGTTTTTTTATTTTACTAGTCCTACATTTTTACTGGTTTTTTATACATCATGAAATTTTGAATGAGTTTGCAAAAGCTGATAAATTCGACTTGGCAAATGCGTAGATTATAAAAAAAATATTTTTTCTCTCTCATCTTGTTGTTGCCAAGTGGTCTCTCTATACTCTCTCTATACTCTCAAGGTCATTAATGTTTACGCAGATTGCCGAAGCATGCTTTCTATGTTAGGCTGCCTATGTTAGGCTGCCTAAGTTAGGCAGCATAACTCTCTCATGCTCTGGCAGATAAAAAGTTTTTCAAGTTTTGGCACTAAGTTACAAGTAACAATCTCCGCCACGACCCTCGAAAGTCCCAATGATACAGATATATATATATATTTTATTGTATTCATCTCATTGTTGTTGAGAGCATCTTTTTCTCCAAATTTTCTTATATTTCTAAGAACGTCTCCGAATGAGATGAGTCAAATGTGATGGCATTGTCTTTTTAACTAGCTGCGTATTTTAATTTAAATAGATATTCTTTCGTTTCTACGTGTTTTTGTTGTCAGGAAGATCAATAGCACATATCACGCTATTATACACTCATCTTGCTAATTCTGAAAGTAGTTATATGATAGGGATAGTGTAAGTATGTGCCCAGTGATACATTAATTTAGTTACCTTTTCATGTAATGTATCTCTAAATGCCATCCTGAATGGATGTGTCTGGGTTTCGTTCATGTCAGTGTGCTGTTTTTAAAGATTGAGAGCTGGTATTTGTATAGTTAGTCACTTTGATGTACTGTATTGTGAGTGAAACACGCGAGATTAGTCACATTTTAATAGCAAAATACTGGCAATTGCCAAGACTATTTATGTTATAGGTTATAGACATGGGAGCTATTCATATTTATTATTATTGTATTATATTATACGCCTTTCTCGTTTTTTGTATGAGGGCCAGTCGTCAAATCCTTACACACGTGCTATTTATTAATTAACTACAGTTAATTATTAGTATACTTGGAAAGGAAACATGTGAGTTCATGCTTAATATTATTTGTATAATAATTTTACATGTCGCAATATTAAACCATCACTGTCATTTAATGCTCTACGTCTCACCAATCATATCATTTGATGGTTCAAATGATATTATTGTCAATTCATTAAGCGCTCCTATTTCCAGGACTCGTACATAATATCTTTTTTATCTAATTATTATTAGGTGTTCATTGTGATTAGTTTTGCATTATGAAATGTGATATTTTAATTATATTAAGCACGTGTAGCCCAGAGATATTTATTTGTAATGCTTTCTAAATGTTAAAATTTATTAATGAGTATTGTATTATTTTTCTATATTTTTAGGAACAAGAATAGTTTACGAGAGAGCATTTTTGGTATGTTACTATTTAATTGTACATATTTATACTGTAAATCTTTAATTTAAACAAGAGCTAATACTGATATATTCGTAATGATAGATGCAATTAAGGAATTCACCAATGGCCAAGACTCCGCCCAAAAATATTCAGGTAAGATATCATAAAACAATGTCGCAACTTTGTTGCATTTCCCCTCCGGCTCTAATCAGCGATTCACATCACAATTGATCTCCGAATATAATTAGCGAAAATTATGTGAGACTAACTTTTTCACGTTAAAACGCACACAATGTGCGTAAAAATACCGACAATTTTAAAGACAAAAATACAGTCAAAAATTTAGTATTTCAAGTGTATTATAGAATCAGTGACAAAGTTGTAGTCAAGCTAAATTATTCAAAAAGTTTCAAATCATTCGAATTGATGTACAAATTGTAATTTAATATTTTGTAAACTTTGTCAACTGCTCGATATTACCCACAAAGGTGACAATTCCGGGCAGCACAATTTTAATGGTCAAAATGATTTTTTTCTCACCGGGACTTTTTGTAATAGTTTTCTTTGTCTCTTGACTTTCTTGACATCGATAGACAGAAAATTTCAATGTTTTCAAGAAATTTGTTTTGCGAGCCTTCGTGTCACCATCTTATTCTCTATCGGATAGTAGTGAAATATATGAGAAACACATTAGTTTAGTGTGACAAAGAGATTTGAAGTGAAGATGTTAAAATTGCCGTTTGCCCGAAATTACATACAGAACTTGACATTATATTTAATTTTTAAAAAGAATCTTTCACGCTGTCAATAAGTAGGAATCATAAACTAAGATACACTAGAAAAAAGCCGGATAAAAGTTTCCCTTGAAAATTTAAATTTTCCTCAAGAAAGGGTTAAAGAATTTACAAATTAATTATCCTTTTCAATTAGCCACATTTAACTTAATTGCGATGTGAATCGGCGTTTCTTGGAGGAGCCTTTCTGATTCTTAGCTTTAAAGTACATAATTCAATTGTTCCACTGGTGAATGGCTTCTATACAAACTTTTTTTAAGTATCTAATTTATCAATAAAATAAAAAGCACAGCATGAAAATTTTCTATAATTATCGTTTTTAGTTTATACCCGGGGTGTCACCTTCCAAGACTCTCCCAACGTCTGGTCTCGCGGTACGCCAATACGATATTTTATTAATTAATTAGTACTTTACAACATGTTATTTTTGTCATAGGACAGTGTTTATATTCTATATTAGTAGATTATGAATTTAATCTTTTAGAGTCAAACATTTTTCTTTGTAAATAATTTTTTATAAGAGCTGTTAAAAGAATATTTTTCGGCTTAACGTTGATCTTTTTTTATTGTAGATGCAGTCTGGTATTATTATTGATAATAACAATACCCTCAATGGTGACAAGCTGGGAGACATAAGACGTGAGTTTTAATCCATCATTTTTATATCATTTGCCTGCTTGCTATTGTCACCTAATATACGGCGTATACATATTTAATATTTATACACGTAATTGTCCTTTATTGTCAAACTTTGTTATGTTTAGTCTATAAGGGTTATTACTAAAGTGTGGTTTTCAATTTCAATTGTTTCAATTTTTATAAGAGTACATAAGTATGGAAAATTCCAGTTTCAGATTCAGGTCAGCATCAAAAAAAACGCCGTTTATTGGATATAAGTTGTTTACTCTAGTATCAATTTTAGTTTTCATTTGGTGAACTTTTTAAAAAAAGAATGGTGAAAATTATTATTTATGGGTACATAGACATACATGCATGTACAATGTAGCTCATGAAATTCTAACGATGTAGATACTACGACTCAGAAAGTAGTGTGTGGTATGGCATGACAAGGTCACATCATTTCGGGTTTGAGCATCAAGTGAGACTTTTAACCTTTTCGTATATAAATGTAATCGTTTCTTAGAAGCAACAATATGCCTACCTGTAACTAAGCATTAGATTAGAGATACTTTTGCTTTTCTTCGGTCCACATTCTTTTTTGCGTGTGACTATTTACTATTTAATGGAATACCTTTTAGTGCAGGATGATAGACACTTTACAAGTCATTGGAAGGTAAAATTTTTATAGAATACTAGTACTTGGTGTTTATATGAGCTTTTTACATGGAATAATGTTTTGGTGTTGGTTTACAAATTTGTCCGAACAGAGTAGCAACAGGAGGTAATATATAGCTAGTTACAAAAAAGACGACGTGTTTTTGTTGCTAGAAAGCAACCTATTAGTGTGATGCTTTGTGTGTGTGTATGAATAGAATTTCTATCGATAGAAATCTTATCATAATGATGAGAAGGTACAAAAAAGAACCTTGAAGACAACACAATAATTACACAATAATAAATATAATATAGAATTGTAGTCAATAATATCATCTGTTATTTATTGAACGAACTCTATTTCTCAATCCGAATCTTTATATTTCTGTTATGATGTGTATTTTTTTCCCCTTTTTATATTTGTCCTTTTATTATATAAGCTCTTTTTTTACCAAAAGAAAGATAGTAATATTTCAGTTCTATCATACTATGATACAGAATGTTCCACGTTGTGTATGAAAGGAGGCAGTAATTTGGAAAAAAACAACTGGATATCAGCAATTGTAAATAACGTTCACCTCTGTAGTTTGTAACTGTATCTACACACGTGAAGTCACATACCTTGATGACATGCAATCCTACCAAATAATAAAAAGTGCGTGTGCAATGCTCAGTATCCATTTGAATTAAAAATTTTTTAATTTTGGAGACATTTCTTTATAATTTTTTTATGTAGGACAGTCGTAATATTTATTTTATATTCATTAAAATTGAATAGATGGAATAAAGGGAACTAAAAGTCTGGAAAGTAATTTCATGGTGATATCTCATATTTAAATTTTTCAATAGAAGTAAGGTCTTTTGACTTGTTAAATACAATTCATCTCTCTTTTTTTTATTTTGAGTGTATTATTATTTATAACCTTATCGACCTTATCTTGACACAAGATTGCAATTGGACCACAATATGTTGAACAACGTGTCCTGCCTGATTTGATTAGAATTTTATTGGATGAATATTATTATTATGATGAAATTGTTGGGGTGAGACCAACGACTTTTAAACAAATTAGAATAGAGAGAGAGAGAGATTCATACTTTAATATATCAAAAACATACACAGACAGCCAGCCATATTTGTTGAAGCTGCTCTAGGCAGGTCAAGTGGCAGGCAAAAAATTTATAAAATGACAAATATAACCATGATATAATATGCACATCATTTGATTATCACATGATATCAAAAATACATATAATATATATATTATATAGTATATATTATATACTTATGTAAATCATCATTTACATTTGGATTTACTATTGTAAAAAAAGGATTATAATATACTATAGTGTATGATATATATTAGATAGTAAATCATGTCTCGAATAGGACATGAATGGAGATAGAGTAGGTGGAGAGAGACTTTATAATGCATGGACAAACGATACTTAATACTTTGTGGTTATACTTTTTTGTGTGCGAATATTACATATGGTTTTTAGTATGGTGTGCGAAAATTGATAAATAGTTTGATAATAGGTCATATAAAAAAATAGTGGCTTTAAGTTCTATACACTCTTATAATATAAAATGCAGCTATCTGAAATTGAATTCAACACTATGACCTATGAGCGCAAAAGTTTATAAAATTTTTATTTATGTATTTTTATTGGTTTCTTTTTTTGCTCCTATATAGGAGGATCAGCCACTACCACCACTACACTGGACTCAGAACAGTTTGCAATGGATCTTTGAAGAGAGAAAATCCCAACAAAAATAATATTTTTTCTTGTGTTGTTTTTTTTCCTTTTTTCGTATTATTATTTTAATTGTAAATTAGTACTATATTATTATAAAATATGTTACATCAATTAAGATGAACCACTCGGTTTCATAACTATCCAATTATGATGCTTCGATTTTGATGCAGGAAAAAATTTGTATTGTAAAATTGAACAACTTCAATACATATATTAACAATTTAATGTAATACAAAGTACTCTAAAGAGAGGAGGGGAAAAGGGGATTATTTTTTTCAACAATTCTCACTTTCACTTATACTGTACCATCCAATCAACCAAGCATTAAGCAATCATCATTGAGAGAAGGAAGATGATGACAAACTTTTCATTAAAACAAATCAAGGGTATAAAATGTGAATAGAAAGAGAAGAAAGAGAAGGAGAAAAGCAAAAAAAAAACTACGATCGACTCGTACCCAAAACTACAACAACCTATAGAATTATTGTTATTATTATATATTACACAGCCCGAGCCAAAAGGAGAAGGAGGGGAACATGGCTCAATTAAGTGATGTCTTATGAAATTATAGTAATTATTATTATAATGGCACACAATACAGTGTGATTTTGTTGTTGTTTTTGCTATGAGACATGGATTCAAAAGTTTATGATGCATATTGTGAGTAGCAAACAAAAGAATAATAATATTATTATTATGTACTGAAATATGACGATGATGGAATCATTATTATTAATATGTTATATAAATTACGTCAAGAAATAAAACGTTTTCAATCTATGTGCGAGTGCATTATAAAATTATAAACGAAATAAAAAAAAATGCGTGAATGATATACAAAAAAGCCACACTTGAGGATAACTTCCTTGTCTAGTATCCCTTTTTTAAAAATAAATAATGCATAAGTAAATATATATTGTTTACAAGATAAACTTGAAGCAATAAAAAATGACTTGTAAAACTTTGAATGGTATACTACGCCAGAGAGAGTCTGAGAGTCATTATTTTAAAAATCAGACAAGTACAAGGGTTTTTTTCCATTATTGTTTATTAAAAACATTTAGGAATTAATACAATATTATTATATGCGACAGTTAAAAACCTGTAGACGGAAACTTGTCGTTAGGCGTACATTTTATATTAAGTCGTCAAAATACACAGTACACAAGTAATGATGAAAATCAAAATGCAGTTTTTTTACACGACGATAAACTGCAAAACTTGTAACAAAAATTTAAAAACTATTGGACGAGCACTTTAAATGATGATAAATTAGTACAATAAATTAAAAACATATTATCATAAACAGTAGACCAACACCATCAAAGGAAAAGCTATTCAAACAGTATCATCAAGGCCAAGGAAGTTTTGGTGGAAGGCTGGTTGACACTTGGTAGTATTTAGGCACTTTGTATTTGTCATACACTGCTGTCTGAGACCATGAGGCGGCTTCATAAAATGTATTGTACAAAAACTGGGCACATCGCTGAGTTTCCGATCGAACATGGGGTGTAAGTGTACATAGGTCATGATCCCAAAAAATATCCTAGAAAAAATTGAAAAACTCTTGTCAAATAATACTCTATAACATAATGGTTCAGTTTGTAGTTTGGTTGTAGAATATCAAAATGTATAGTTTCTTTGGAGTATTTGACAATAAGAGAGTCAAGAGATTATACCTGGTATGTGAAACGAGATAAAGCGACCGCTCCAGTAGCTGAATTAAAAAAATGTACAAATTTTTCAATAAGAATAAACAAACAAGTATGAGTCATCATTTATGACTCATTATATTACCATAATATAACATTGAATATTATATAAGCTTTTATCAAGTAGATTTATGTAAATTTTATGACTCTCTTACCAATTAAGCTTGGTAAAATTGTTGTGTACCGTTCCCCATCAATCATTGTGAGTTCCGTTAAATAATATGCCAGGGAGGTCTCTTGTGGAGACAAGTGAAGCAATCGACAATAGGCTTTGGCAAAAGTGTAGGATGTCGGAGGCAGTAAATCAAAATCTAAGGCTTGTAAGATTATTTGCTCCATTCGAAGAATCTAAAAAAAATAAATGTACATGGTTTAAATACTAGTAGGTGAGTTTTATAATAACAAAGTTTGCTACAATTTATCTGTCTTTACCTGCTCTTTTGTGTACGTATCATCTGTAATGTAGACAAAATCTTTAACTCCTGGTGGATTTACCTCTTCGTATTTACCTACAATATTCATATATTTCATAGATATTTACACAGAATAGCCATCAAAAAATTGTCTGAAGTGAGTCACTTCAAGTGATGCAAAATCATTTCATGTTGTGAATTTACTTACAGGCAATAAAGAAGCTAGCAGTCCCAATCAATTGTAGCTTACTCTTGGGAACACTGTTTGGATGGATCATTCAGAAAGAAACACAAACATTTACATGAGATTAGATTAAAGAGAAAACTGTGACAAAATATTCATTATGTCATTAGACAAAAAAATGTTAATGATTATTCATATTCTCCAAAGACTCACCTCATACGGGACAGAAATCGGTCAATTATGTTTGTACTTAAAAACAAAGTCTCTTGTAAAGTCTCAAATTCAAGAGCCACCTCCACCAACCAGTCAATGAGAATGGCACGCATTCTGAACGATACTACAAAAAAAAGAAGCACATAAAATAAATATTTGTTGAATCATACAAAAAAATATAATGAATTTAAAAAAAAACATTCTGTAAAGAAGTACACTTACTATCCTTCTGTTTGTCCATGTATTTTCGTGGTCGGGATCGATGTTGTGAGTTATTCCAGTTATGCAAAATGTCCACACAGTAATCTGGGTATTGTGGAGGTGAGGGTTGACGGACTACGGGCGATGTCATCTCCACATCCACAGTGTACAACACCTCCTCCTCGTCGTCATCTTGATGTTCTGATGATGATGACGCGATTTCCTTGGATGAAACAACATTGTCTGAGTCGGGTTTGAGTGTTAGATTCGAGTCTGAGAGTTTGAAGGAAGAATTGAGTTTGACAAAGGAACTATTATGGTTGGCATATAATTCTTGAAAAGGTTGACGCTTTGAGGTGGCTGCCATTTGCAATTTTGATGGTCCATTGACACTTTTAAGTACACCTAATGGTTGTCTCTGTTGAAGTTGTTGTTGTGGAAATAATGAAGTGGTATTATTGGCAAAAGAAAAAAAGTTGTGAGTAATCTTGAGGCCAGTCGTGTTCGGAGACTTGTATGGGTGAGCCCGCGTCTGATGGCGTAAGTTTTCAATCTCGTTCTCCATTGTCAAAAAAAATTGGTCTCAATAATAGTAATCTCAATTAAAACTTTAAAGTATATATTTACTGGACAATATATCATCCAGTGGATATACTTATACTTTTCAATTTTGGATTGTATTGTTAGAGGAGATATTAGTACTAAGTTGGAATGGCGGTGATGGACTTGTCATTTTTGCTTTGTAATTTTCACAATGTCTGCACAAGTAGAATTTTGACTGCCCTATTTAGCTTAAACGTGAAATATGGAACTGGAAATTTAATTATGTTCAAAATATCGAAATCTTCATGTTACGGTTCTTCCTAATTCTAAGGATGAAGGAACCGTAAGCTCAACGGTTTTCGTGGGATTTGGAAGCGCCATTGCTCTATGGTCCGTGATGATTTTTCTATGACTTTTGAGCGGCCCCAGTTTTCTTCAAACTCGGCTGAAATTTATTTTTTGTAATCATGTTGTCCTTTTTAAATTTATTGAGAAATAATGTTCAGCGAATTAATTGTAATGTTACAAATATTGCAATTCGAGAGTATGCTGCAAGGAAGGGGACAAGGGAGAAGAGATTGAAGCTAAAAAAGAAGCGCAAAGCAGAAAAACCAGTTGGAGAGCTAATGACAAAATATCAGTTGCGACGGCTTCGAAGGTAAGAAGGATTTTTTAAATCATGGTGTAACTATTTACGTTAAATATTCATGTACCTACATAAAAGAATCATAATTAATTGTTCCGTATTTTAGTGTTGTTTATGAGAAACAGCGACCCTTCAATGATAGTCACTGGGTGGAGGCCGTTGACGACGTGTTCTTTCATAGAAAAGTAAGAACTTTCACTCATATCATGATAATCTACCATAAACATAGTTTATTTAAAATATATATTGTATGTTTTCCCTATTTTTGTAAATTGATTAATTTTTTTATATTTATCCTTGTAAAAATACAGTTTCGTGCTTTAGAATACAAATTTCGTGACAATGTTCAGTTTCACAAGGAGTCACATCATGAGACTGTGTGTAATCAACCAGACGCTCCTCTTTTATTAAGGATTGATATTGATTTAAAATATCCCAACAGAGTTACAAAGTAATAACAAATGCGTTTAAAAAAAGTTTACAACAAATCATCAAACTTAGACATGAAAGAAATCATTTTTACATTCTGACATTGTTTCTTCTTCTCAGGTGTATGGATCCTTGGAGATCATTTATTGAAATGAAAGCACCATTTTTACTAGCAGGCACAACTCATCCTTCCGTTCTGGCATTTTGCCAAGAGGATCCACAAGAAATTGAGAGTACTCAAGGAGCTGGTGTTGAAGTGGTAGCCGGTGGTCGTGAATTAATTAAGGCTGTACAGGTATACACAATATTTGTTATTTGTATATAAAATTTTCGTCACGGTACTAACATGCCAGCATCAGAGTCTAGTTCACTGTAACATTTATTTTTTGGGAAATTCCAGGAAGGTGATGTAAAGACGGCAAATTTTGATTATATTATCGCTCACCCACTAGTTGTCACAGAATTGATTGCTATACGGGGATTGATGAAGCAAAAATTTCCTACAATCAGGACAAAAACTGTTGGGCCTGATTTACCTGCCATCGTCAAAACGTTGCAAAGTGGCGTCAAAGTTAAATTAGAGCATAACAATCAGGAACCTGATTTTGGATACATTAACATGTGTATTGGATTGGTAAGTATATGTCAAAAAATAATAATATTCAATCTATTTATTTATTACATTATTTGAATTTGTCATTGGGAAATCTTGCTTTACTGTTTATTCATACGAGTTTATAATATAAATTATTATATAAAATTATGCATGGTACTATAATACACGTAATCTTTTTTTGCTTTGGTTTAAAACAACAGCTCAGTATGACAACAGATGAGTTGGAAGGGAATTTTACTCGAGTTATTCACGACACAGTTAAAAAAAGAGTTCCAGGGAAAGATGTGAATGATTTCATTCTACAATGTCATACCTATACTAACTATTCTTTTGAAAAATTACGTGTTAACTGGAGAGATTACATACCGGATCAGACGGAATACGTTCTGCAAAAAAGACGGAGATGAAAGTTTTAAGATGCTTTTTCCAAATGTTTGGACTTTTTTCTAGTGCTGACGATTGTATTTATCACCATATTATAGAGCTAATAAATGAAACGTGTGTCTCAATTCATTTACAACATTGACTTTAAAGTACTGAAATTTCTTATTCTGTTAATTAACGGGGGAAAAATTTAATTATTTTTCAATTGTTAATGTAAGTACATAGTTCAGTAATGTTTTTATTCAATAGAATAGTCACCTTAATAAAATAACAGCATCCAAACTTTTTTGTCGACAAATAGGATGTAAAGATGGGTATAAATATACATTAATTATTATTTCTCATTATGTTTAGATCACCATAATAAAATTCATAATTAAACACAATGACGCTCGTTCACAATTTAAATTCATTTAGTTTAAAAATACACCAAAATGGACCATTTTAAATTTAAAATGGTAGTGTACTAAATTAAAAAAATGGATGCATCATTTTGAAAAATTTGACGAGAGCGACTATGTGACTACCTATTTCTAGAAGGGTGATCAGTCAAATTCATGGTAGGATTCATATCAAATTACCCATTTAGACTATTTTAGGTTTCTTGAGCGTCCAATCAAATACTAAGTCAGTCTCACTGGTAATCATAGTTTCAAGTAAATCAGAAAATAATTTTCGAAGGTAATCATAATCCGGTGTTTCTTCAAATCGAAGACTACGACAGTACTTCATGTACTTGAGAAATTCTTCAGGGCAGTCCTGTGGAAAATAAAATCAACATGATTAATTCACTTTGCATCTTTTTTTTAAAAAAAAAAATTCACTCGTACTTTGGTTAATCTTTCAGGTGATATAGACATTTTGATCTCCCGTGTCTTTTCATCTTCGTCACTTGATGTTTTAGCCTTTAAATTTTGCCAAGGTAGCTTTCCGTTTAAAAATTGGATCAGCATGTGTCCAAGAGATTCGAGGTCATCACGCCGGCTAGTTGATAAATATTAAGAGTTCACTAGAGTCACATTTGGAAGGAAAATACTCGTGGATTTTGATGAAATTCTTTCTGAAATACAATACCTTTGTTCTATACCCGAATGGCCATTAACAGACACGTATCTTGGAGTTCCACTAAGTGCCCGATCTTCACGGTAAACAATATGTTGACCAGTTTTTTCATCGCGGATACTTTTGGCGATTCCAAAATCTATCAGATACACCTATTTATACAAAGAATGAAAAGTCAAAGAAGGTTTATTACATCTTGAAATGAAAATTAAAATGACACTGTAATCATGTTATATTATATGAAAGTTTGACCCACAATATTTGTGTTTGGTTCATTCCCCATGAGAAAATTACTCGGTTTAATATCTCGATGAATATAGTTGTGATCGTGAAGGCGTTCAAGGAGGGTAATCTGTCACATTCATAATGTAAATAAGTCTTATTAAAATGTCAACAAGTACAATGTTCATTCATTCATTGTATTAGTACTTGCTGCAACTGCTCAAAAATACAGAAATCTTAAATTATTATATAGTTTAGTGGAGTACACAGTAGATTGTTTGTACGAATATTTACCATTTGATCAGCTAGCATCAAAACAGTTTTGAGAGAAAACTGACGAGAACAATTTCTGAACAAAGAATCAAGAGGAGGGCCGAGAAAGTCCATGATCAAAGCATTGTATCGTTCCCATCTCCCGTACCACCTAAATACAACAGAAGGAAATTAAAATTCCGTATTAAGTTGACAACCATTGACAGGACATGTCCAAAAATTATATTATCCATCATTAATACTGTAAACAAGACATTTTTTGTACCGAACTCCTGGGTATCCAGGTGTTCCCCTCATAGCACTTAGTGTTTCATACTCGTGCTGAAGCATGTTATATTCTGCAGGATTCTCTAACTTAATTGCCATTCTCTGAAACGAAAGGAAAAGTATTCGTGATGACACTGTCATTTCATCACAATTCTACCAACAAATATGAAGTCATTAGTACATAATTTACCTTTCCAGTCTTGACATCGCAACACAGAAAAATACATCCACAGGAACCCGAACCAATTTTTTCTAGTATTTGATAATGGATATTTCCTAACCTGACATTGTTCTTTGGCACAGGATACTCCAACATTGGAACCATCGTAGAGTTTTTCAGTAAACAAAAAGATCAGAAGGACGCCGGCACATGTCAATTCGGTCTGAATTTGGTGCAGAAAAGTTGACCGCGAGAACAGAATTTTGAATTCTCTCAAAATTCTCGCCGAGTTAAATTTTTTTATTTCGATTGTTTTTTTGACTAAATGTAATTTAATTCACTTGGATATTGTTGAATAATTTTGACACCGCGATGCCCTTGACAAAGGTAGTGTGTTTCCGGTACATTTTGTACGGAAGGAGTGTGTTACAATTGGAAACAAAACGTGAGTACATTTTCATGTTTAAAAACAACCTTTTGAAGCTTATTTTTGTTATTTATATTTATTTCTATGAATTAAACTGTACTTTCAGGTGGTTTCCGAGTACATTCAAGACTTGGTCCTACACCAAAGGAAATAAAAGGTCTACGGTCTGATTTATATGATCGGTTTGCAACAGAGAAGATATCGCAAAGGGCTTTAAATCCTATCCCTCTTGTAAATAATGCAGTAGTCAAGAAGAAGAGATCTTTACTATTTTCAGAAGAAAAGTCGAGACAGCACAATGAGATTGGGCGCATTGAAAAAATTGACGTTAAGTTTGTGGGTCTACCAGAACATGCAAATTTCCTCATGAACAAAAATGTTTCGACACCCTACCATTGTGCCCAGCGTAAGTTTGAAATTAAATATTTTTTTTTGCTGTCCCTGTGTTTTAGCTTCCAAGACTTAATTTGTATACAATGTGGTAATTTATATTGTTTTTTTTATACTAGATTTGGGGCAATTTCATGTAGAACAGGCAATAGTGGCGGAAATAAACGGTCAACTATGGGATATGCATCGTCCAATGGAGGAAAATTGTACTTTACGGTTTATCAACATGAAAACGAAAGATGAAGATCCATTTCATGTAATATTTCTTTTATAAATTAAATAATTATTCAAAGTTCTATAGCAAAAAAACTGGAAAAAACAGAGTAGTACCTTCAAAAAATTTTTGTATGTAAAGGCAAATCGGGTTTTTTGGAGAAGTTGTTCCTTAATGCTTGGATGTATAGCAGAACGTGTGTTTCAAGATCATATTTACGTCGAATTACATAGTTTTCCCTCACCAAATGGTAAGTACAATATCAGAATAGTTTAAAATGTATTTCAATCTTTAAAGAGATCATTTTGTGATTAGGAATTCTGATTTAGTACTTACTACATAAATTTCATTGTGACTTTTTTTTAATTAATAGTGAGAAGTGGAAGTTTTGTCTACGATATTGATATCAAATTACAGGATTGGCGTCCAAATTCGGTGCGTATAAATTAAATACATCTTAAAATGCAAAACTATGAAAATGTTTTGTCGCCGTATGAATGGCTAACATGTTTTATCTCTTACAGGATGAAATGAGAGTATTTAGTGCTGAACTCCGCAAATTATCTATAGAAAATATAGAATTTGAACGCTTGGAAGTGACCACAGAATTAGCACTAAAAATGTTCGAGGATAATAAATACAAAAAAGAACAAATCCCAGAAATTGCTGCAACATCACCAAATGGCAACACAGTCACATTATATAGGATAGGGGATTTTGTTGACATTAGTAAAGGTCCTATGATGTCAAGTACAGGTCAAATAGGTCGAGGTAAGCTCATCTTGATGGTAAACTTTCATCATGAATCTGAATACACAGACCGAATGTTCACACAAAAAAGTGACAATTTTATTTTGTTTATAGCTACCATCTCGAGCTGCACTCATCTTCCTCAATGTAGGGAAATTTCTCCGACCCTTTATAGATTCCAAGGTGTTGCGCTACCCGCTGGATTTCTTGTGAGTAAAATCTTTTGTTTGCATTATTCATTATTTTATAGTTTTTCAAAAAATAACTATTAAATTCCTATATTTTTTTTTAGTTAAATCATTTTGCCTGGGGACTAATTGAGACTCGTGGAAAGAAACCAAATCCCGCAAGACTGCCCGGAACTCCAATTTCCGATACCACAGGTCATTTTGGTACCGAGAAAGAAGCAGTCTCTTTAGGCTAATATCAGGCCTTTTTATAGTCTACAGTTGATAGTTTTTACATATTAGCTACGATTCATGCAGTTTTTGTTACAAAAGACCACTATACGGTGCAGCATTTGAACACGTATAATATAATACTTGGCCATAAATATAAATTTTATTTCTTATATCCATGTTCCTATATGCCAAGTCAAATACACGGTATGAATGCATGGATACATTTATATAAACTAACTTTATTCAAATGTTATCATTTATATATTCTCAACATTAGTGGGAACTGAAAAAATAAAAAACTATAGATTAAAGAGTGAATATTCAATGAATTAGCGAATTTTGTGTATTCTTTTCTCATACAGCAACCAAATTCAACCTACATATCGAGATCCTTGCAAAAGAAATTTGCGGGTTTGTCTGTTTTTAAATATTTTTTTTTCAAAATAATCGTCGTAATAAATAAACAACTTTAATTTTTCATTAAATAGACTTGTGCTTATAATCTGACAATAGATTATAATGTATAGTCTTCAATCAGTCGGTTTGGTTAAATACAATTAGCATTTAAAATACATTTGTGAGTACTTTTGTCATAGTTCATAAAATTGTACCTGGGTACTTACAAAATTTAGTACCTACAAATAATTTTTAAAGCATGATTTGTTAATGCTCCAAAGCTGCTTTTAACATGACTGGTTCATTTGGTTCATCATAATGTAAAAATAAGTATGCTAATACCTCTGCGGGAACGATCCGTTCAAATCGGAAGGGAGTTAAAACTTTTTATTAATTTTTGGAATTTCTACTGGTTCATCAATAGAACTGCTTGAAAGTTTTTGAAATTTGTGAAAAAATCAACCTTTAAAATGAGTGACATTGGTGTATCGAGGAATCAAAAGGTATAATAAATATAACCACACATGAAAAAATATTTTAAAAGTATTCCTTTTATTTTTAACTGCTAATTTATTAAATATAGATCATCATAGCTTCCGCTACTACTATCGGAGTAACGATGGTGGCATTGTTGACTCGGCATCTCAGAAGACGAAAGTATAATCTCGTCAATCACAACTCGCCCAATTTTATTGAAAGAAATGATTCCATTATTTCATTAACCAACAGTACATTGATTACAAATTATAATGGTGCTAACGGTGAGCCCAACACGAACAAAACTGTCTGCTCTCTTGGCATTCTAGGTAAAGATTCTTGTGTTGTTTTTTCCTTTATTGTTGTCCAGATAGATTTGTGACAAAATTGAATCAGTAACTTTAATTGTTTTCATGTTTTTTTGCCAGCAATGGAATCTATTGAAAAGGCAATTCAATTATGGGAAGAATCGCTGTCACTTCTAAGAAGTAATAATGAAATATTACCAGAAGGTTAGTCACAAAAGTTATTATGTAGCAATGTACAAATATTAATAGAAATCCACATATTAAGTTGATTTAATCAACTTGATTGTAGAGGCTACTGTTTAACTTGCTTTCTAAAAAATTGAAAATTGTCACAGCGTTATCAGTTTTAGTATATTTTCCAAAAAATGTCAATTTATATGAAGCTGTTCTCATTTATAAGTGTGTTACACATAATCATTAGTTTGAAGTACGCTGATTTCTTTCAATTATGATCTAAAAATGTTGTGACATTTTTTTGAAAGAATTTATAACTCTTCTTATTACTTAAGTATATGGTGTAAACAAAATTTGTTTAACAAATGCATAATATGAGACGCATAAAAGTACAATAATTTTATGATACATTTTTATTACTTTTTTCCATGAGAAGACGATATGAATCTTTACAGTGAGAAGCGACTAGAAAAAATTTTAGAAAGTGCTTACACTGTCCAAAGGCTAAGTGAAGAATTTTTCTTGCATGAGAATTCAATCTTGTATGAGAGTGACCATCGTACCAACACACTGAGAAGCGTCTCTTCCATCGAATCATTCCAGTCATTCCAGTCAGCAGAAGATGTAATCTTTGTAATATAAAGATTATAGAATATTGTATACATTAAATAATAAACATTCATAAAGTAGATTAACATAATTGTGGTAATTAAAAGTCATTGGGGGTCTATTTTTATAGTACAATTTACTTGACTTGGAAGAGCCACTCTCAGTTGATACGCCTCTTGATGGGATTACTTGGCCACTCTTTGCGGCTGCATTAAAACTTGTTGAGATGGGAAATGTGCCGTAAGTAAATTCCAATATGTTCTGAACTCGGCATGTATTTTGTTGTAATAATAGCTTGACTAATTAGTCCAAAAATCAAATTTTTATTTGTTAGTCATAAGTAAGTTTACCGTTATTGAATCATAGAGAAGGAGGGACAATAATTAACTAGTCGTTCATTTGGTTTATGAAAGTCGTTTTTTTTTCTTTCACAGGTATCGTTCTGTGAAGACAGAGTTAGTTGGATGCACAGATGACAAAGAGTATGTAGCTAAGGTATAGTAATTTATCTATTTGCTCATTTCATTTTTCAAAAAATCAAATTGTTGTTGTTCATTTAAACTGCTACTTGTATTTTATCTGATCCAAATTATCTATACATAACCAGCATTCGGATTATCTACAATTTTTTTTTAACCTGTTGTGTTCTATGAAATAATAGAAATGTTTCATTTTCATCTCCTAAACAGTTTAGGCTAAACCTTGAATAAAATAAACAATTTTTCAAAATTTCTTTTAGTTGCATTGTTTACGTGGTGCTTTCAACCGTATCATGTATGATCTGGAGAAACGAGAGGACATTCGTAAAAAAGGCAATATTGCAAATTAATTTGTTACTATTATAAATACGAATATATAACCTAAATTATTTAGATCCATTTGTATTAAACTAACCTTTGGACATTTTTTTTTATTCATAATAGGAAAAAGTGTTTTCACTGCCATTCTAGTAAAAGCTGATAAGGTATGTGTTGCATTTTTTTTCAGTGAAAGATAATCTAAATCTTTACGGTAGTTATTTTGAATTTTAAAAGATGTATAAAAATTGCTCACGATTTTATTTTATGTTAAAGGATCCAAAAGACTTCGAAGCTTCATTTGATGAGATTAGTAAGTGTTATCAAATGTTCATGGAATTTTAAAACTACTACAATTGTATTTGAAAAAAAAACATTTTTTGATTCTCTTTTTTAATTTGGCTCTCTTTTTAACTCTAGTTAACTGGTCACAAGACCCTTCAAACTGGGGGGCTATTGAAACAGAATTGAAAGACCGTGGACTTCGTGCACTAACTTTCTGCAAGTGTTTATTTATTTATCCTTATGAGCATCACTTGTTTCTCTGTAGTATTTGATGAAAGTTTGAGAGATAATAGATAAAAGCTAAATTACTTAAAAGCTGATTTTAAAGTTTGTATATTTGTAATTATAATCAAAGTGCTCTAAATTCTTTGATGATGCTGACGAATTGTTTGTTTTTCAGATGATATCGTTTTGGACTTTATTTTTTTGGATGCATTTGAGGGTAAGCTTTTTTGTAATAAAATTATAGTTTCAATTATCAATGATAATTTATCATTATTGAATAATGTATGTAAACGAAATCAAAGAAACTAAAAAATCGATCCTGTCATGTTTTAGATTTGGAGGCACCACCAGCTAGCGTCTTAGGTGAGAGTGTAATTTTTTAACAATCTGAATTTATTTATCTAACTTATTTATTTTTATTTGTAGCCGTGACTCAAAACCGATGGTTGTCAAATTCATTCAAAGTATGAAACTCAAAAAATGTTAAACATAATAATAATGACTAATGTTGCATTTTTAAAACGTTTTCTTACAAACATTGAAATATTGAAAATAGGAAACCGCATTAAGTACTGCAGTTTGGTCGGTTTTAAAAACTAAAAGAAGATGGTTACGGTCTCAAGAGTGAGTTGGTATAATTTAAATGAACTAATTTTAATTTTGCAAACTAATAAATGAAAACTGAAAAATTTGATTATTTTCATCCTTATGTCAATAATTTTCAGTGGATTCGTTGCTCATTTTTACGATTTGAGCGAATATATTATGCCAACTTTAGGTAAGCACCTATACAAACAAGGATCAACATACATATTATAAGTGACAGAGCCATGATTTGTTGATGTCGTATCTCTCCATTATATTATTATTAATGCCGTACTTAATCATTATAGCTTGGGGATTTCTTGGACCAAGGGATCTAGGAGTACCAGGAGGAAGTAGTTTTCAAGATTTGTGCTTTTTCTTCAAGGTTAATAACATATAGATCTCAAAAATGATTTTGTCCTGTAGAGAAGTACGGTTTATGTAATTTTTGTATGCTTTCAGGATAAATTCACACAATTCCTTCAGTCAATCTTTAGCTTTGATAGCGTGCGGTACACGACAGTGGATGAATTGTGTCATGGTAAGTCTATTTCATAATAACTTGCATAATTTTTTACTTCAATATTCTAACTTGTAACTTTGATTTGTACCGATAAGATATAATTGAACGGATGGAGGAAATGTATAGTCAAGTCATGGAAAGACTTACATAATTGGAGGACCTACATTATACGAATATATGATTCTAAAACTATACGTTACACTGTAATAAATAATAAATATTGATTAAAGTAAAGTCTGTTCATCACGCACTATACTTTGTGTAGTTTATTCTTAATTTTGTATTTGGTTTTTTTTGGTGTGTATTTATGCTGTTATGTAGTACTATTTTATATATATCAGTATATTTGTTAAATATTCATAAAAGGTTAACTCAAGGTAAAACGTTAAAAAAAGAAAGCTTCATCATTCCATAATAATCATCAAGAGTAATATTTTAGGTATAATATTATATATAGGATACATTTCCACCATAATTCTTTTCTCACAGTGGGTTACTATTATACATTAATATATCTTTTGGCGCTCTCCTAGGAGCTCACACAACGTTAAAATGCTACATTTTTTGTATGTCCTAGACATTGAAAATAATATATATAATATTTTTTAATTATTTGAACCACCATTGCGACCTTTCAGCTGCATGTAACAGGGTTGACACACTCGACAAGGTTTCAATATACGTAGACGTGTAATTTCCGATTCGAATCTGCTGCATCTGTTTAAAAAGAAGGAAAATGATGTTAAAATATCTTGTCAAGTGATTGTCCACTACATCTGAAATTTTAGGAGTCTACGTAAAATCTCCACACTTACTTTGAACAAAATATATTTGCGCAATTTCGGCAATGATGTTTCCTTTCTGTGAGCGAAAATTTTATTTGACAATTTGCACAAGAGTCGGCAGTTTCATCTCGTACCTTTAAAAAAGAAGAGAGAGAATTTGTAACAATAATTCACTACAAGATTTAATTGAAAGTCTTTTTTAGAATTCTAAAATCATATTATTATGTGCTACGAAATGTAACAACAACATAAGTAAGTAGTTACGCACCCATTGATCAGCACAACCACGTCCACTTTCGTTAACCGACCAACCGAATATTCTACCTCGAGTATCTCCTACGTATATATTTTTATGATCTCTGTAAATTCATTAAAAATAACAAAATTAATTTAAATTCATTAATTAAAATATAGAATACAAATTATAATAAAACAGGAACATAAAACGTAGGTAAGATATTAATTCACTTACTTGGACACACTTATACAGGTAATGGAGGCTGGATCTATAAAAAAATATTTGTACGTTTTAAGCCATTTTGTACACAACGGGTTAGATTTTGATAATCTTATAAATTCTTGAGTTAACGTAAAACAATTTTAAATGTTATGGCTCAATTAATATTATATTTAGCATTTACCTGTATTATCCTTCCGATCAAAAGCTGTATGCATTGTTAATTTCCCACGAAATAACAGTTTACGACACCAGTTTATATTTTCATTGACTTTAAAATCACTCGTACTGAGAATTTCAAATGAATCGTCAATATTTAATGATGTTTCACTTTTTGAACTGCGTATTGTTTTCTCCTTCTTTTTATTGATAAAGTCAGACTTTCGATTTTGTTGTCCTGAAAATTTTAAACATGTTTTTAATGAGTACTTAAGCCTCTGACTAAAGATTCAAAAAAATTTATACAAATTGAAATAAGAATATTTTACTTTGGTTCTGATGCTCCTCAGAACTAGATGCTCGAACACGCTCACGAACTCCTGATCCAACTCCACCCGTTACAGTTTCTGTTGTCGAAGTGACTGTTGTAACTGCTGACGAAACTCCAGCAGTTTCGGATTCATCCACTGATTTGACAACTTCCTGGTCAATTGGTGGTTGACTATCATCAATATCTTTATCAGGGTCAAATACATCTTGAATACTATTGTGCTCCTCTGAATCTTCAGTGGAGACAGATGTATTATTGTCATGTTCCGGAGTGGCTGAGTAGGTAACGGACCACATCTAAAAAAAGACGACTTTTTCATCAAACCAATTCTAATTTTAAATGAGACACTTCTCAATTGAGCCAAAAATGAGAAATATGTACCCGAACAATCCCATCAGTAGACCCCGTCAAAATAACATTAGCTGAAAAAATAAAGAAACATTCAAAAAAAATTAGTTGAAATTCGTAGTAATTTTTGAACACAAAGAAATTATGTAATTCTTAAAAAAAGACTTACCTTCATCCCAGTCATTCAAACATGAAAATGCTACACAAAGAATTCCACCTACACAAAAATAATCAATGTTACATAAATGTAAAAGAAAGCCTTTTTGAAATAAGGTTAATTTTTTATTTTTATATGATATAATACCTGAAGATGCCCCTCCAACTGTATCAACAATTGCAATGGGATCTCCATTTATACTCCATAGTCTCAACCAACTTCCATCACATGTACAGACGTCACCATTCAACTCGTTTACACCTACTGCATCAACTGTTGCACTATGAGGTACCAACTGACGTACGAAGCATAATCTAGCCAGGTCCCACACGATACATGTCGTATCTTACAAAAAAAATAAGACAGAGTCATGAAAAATTTCATCAAACTCATTTCGGAGTCATAAACTATGATAAATAAATAAATTTTAGTTTAAATTGTATTTGACATACCTTTACTCCCACTCACTATAATATTGTACGATGGACTGCAAGTTAAACAACTTATAGGCTCTGTATGTCCATATAAATTTGATTTGAACCGCAATTCTTTGTCTTGTAGGTCCCAGGCTGTGATAAAGGTATTCGTCGATCCAGTCAGAATTAACTTTTCGTTATGTGATGTGATGACGGTTATTTCACCAGGATTTACTAAATTAAATTGTTGTTGAGCATACTCCATAACTCCCACACAACGATCTGAATCCACGCTACATATTCTTATACTACAGTCAGCAAAACCCCACGAGATAAATCTAGAAAAAAAATTCATCAGTTAAAAATTAGACACCTTGTGAATTAATTGAACGTTGAATGTTTTTAATCGAGTTTTTAAATTAAATGCATAATTAATTAGCTAAATTACATACGTGCATGTAAAACAAATTCAAATTCTAACCTTGATTGACTTAATAAATGTTTGTTGTGTTCCACAGCCAAGATATTCTTGTTATCCAATGGAACTATTTGACCTGTAAAAAATCATTGCGTAATTTAGTTTGTGCGTACAATATGTAAGTAAGCAGCTAACCAGGATTACTAATACTAATATGGTATCATCACTCACCAACGGGTCCCTTCAATTCTTTGATAGGACTCATGGTGGGTCTTAGATTGTCCACATGATGATAAAATAACTTTTCACTCAATAATTTTTCACTCGCATTGAAACTAATGATAGGATTTGATGAGCCATCAAATTTATTTACTCTCTTCACAGGATGTGGCTTCTTAAAAAGTTGTTTAGGAATTTGACCAAAATTATTTATGAATCCTATTGTAGCATTTTTCTTGAGCGGATCATCAATACTACAAATACAGGTCAATTGTCATTGTTTTAAAAAATATTCAAAATGTACAAAATTGCGATACATAGTCTAAAATGTTACGGGCGAGACTTACTTGTATATATCAACCTGCAAAATAAATAAATTCAAATGAGTTAATCATCCTGTAATCGCTAATTTACAAAATGTTTGTTTTAATTTTAGAATAAGATAAAACCACAACTTACATTGCCTTCATAAAACAAATGATGAAAGACATTCACTGAAAAAAAATTTCAAAAAAATACATCAGACTAGTTAGTCTCATACAAAAATCATAGATTCCAATTCATGATTGATCAATTACCGGCCTCCACCGCACACGGTCCTTGCTGTTTATATCCAAAGATTAAATCGATCCATTCATGAAGGTGTTGTGACACTGTGCGACAAAAAACAGACAATTGTTAGGATAGGTTATAAATGTTATGACGTTGTAATATAGCAAATGCCAAGTAAATATGATCTAAGTAATTACCGTAGTCACATTCCAATGCCATTCTATGTACTCTGTGATTCAAAGCAGATGAACATTTCAAATTAAATGTTATCGTTGAAATGTTAATGTAATTAAGAATAGACATTATTACAGTATGGTTCTATTACTCACCGTATAAATTCTCGTGAGTCATTCTTTGCCCATGGTGGCAAAAGAACGTCACCAAGAGAAACACCATTTTGTTTTGAGCCCAAATCAAAATTATTAGAATTTTGTAAGAATTCTGGCAGGTAAAAAAATTCTGCAAAAAAATGAGAGAAAATAGTAAGAAAAAGTGTTCATCAATATAAACTTTTCATACTTATTATCGGTACACAAATTCATTTCAAAATTACCAGGAATAAGTTCTTTGACATCTGCCATATTGTGTTTTGATGCTGAGGTCCAAGCCTCTTTTATGGAACTGTAAGAGAATTTTTATAGCTATTAGTTATTTATTGTTATTTAAATTATTGTGTGCAATCGCTTTCGCTCTACTTCGTACTCGCGATTCTTTTTGAAATACAAAAACAAACAAAAAAAATCCTTACTGAAACATTCGGTCAGCAAGATCAAAGTGGCCCCCCTACAAGAACAAAAAGCATAACAGTTAGCACTGCCAAAGTTTAGTATTCGTTAAAGGCGGAATTACTTACTTGTAATCTCAAGAAATGTTGGGCAAAAGGCTCCATGCGAACGAGGTACGAGCAAACGATCATTGCTGATGAATACTGTGGAAAAGAACAAAATTTGTAAGGAACCAGTCCAATATGCTGCTTAGTGTAGTCAAAATATTATTATGTTAACTCAAATATAAAATATTCGCTTTTAGTTTAGAATGTATTTAATGTATACAAATACAAGGGGGAACATTTTATTCAAGTGAGACTTAATAATCAGTGTTAATACGACGAAACCATTAAGTATATAATCAACTCTCATATATACCCGTTCCCATAAAGGGTACAACGTTTTCCTTTGAGCATGTTGGAATTATTAGTATTATTTTTTCTCTGATGGTTCATGATTTGAGTGTCTTTTATACAATAAAGGTACAACTTGAGATAATTAATCTTACTCACATGAGTTCCATAATGATATGGCGGTGTCTCCCCGTGGGGATCATCCCATTCTCGAAATCTTTTGACAAATTGAACAAGCCGATTCGTTGACTGCGCTCCCATCGGCTTACTCAGATCGCGAAAATTTAAAGGATCCGATAGATCCAAAGTGGCAGAATCAAAATTTGATAAAATCCAGGGAAATACAGGATACTGTTAAAAAGAATCATGTATGTAGTTCAACAGTGATAATAAATAACAATTATTATAACTTTTGAAAATAATAACACACCTGCATTAAATCGTTGTAGGAGCGGCCGGCCAATGTATTTAAATGCATCAGGTATTGGAAATTAGATATTTCACCCCTCTGAAAAATATTTTAGAAACACATGATTAATACAATCAGTTTCATTAGAAATGAAAAAATGAGAAAAAAAGAACATCAGTTTTGCACTCACCACCCAACCTGCAAAAAAACAATAATTTGAGATAAAAATTTCAGTTTATTTACGTAAAAATGTATTGCATTGCAAAGGGATCAAAATTACTTACGTTGTGTAACACTCGTATCACTAAATTGAATATGTCAAATAGAATATTTTATTACATTGGTTAAATATATTATGCAGTAATCACAAATCTAAAAATATATAACATCCAAAAATCTTACCCGATAAGACTAGCAAATATACCGCTACTAGATTCGACATTTGTTGTACGACGTTGACCAGCAACACTTTGTTTCACATCACTACTTTCATTCTTTGAGACAGAACTAAATTTCTGGTAGACGACACTGAAAAAATGGATGAATATTAATTAATAAATATAAGCTAAAAAATTTTTAGTAAAAATGTAAAAGGATAATACATTATATTAATATTTCCTTTATTATCGGAGCTTGAAATACTTACTTGCGAACTTTACGAGGGAAAGCTAACAAATAATTCCGTCCATCAGAACAAAATATTTCTAGAGCAATAGGTTGTAGCAGATATCTCCGTTTGTGCACTTCTGTCACATCATCATAATGGAATTTCCAACATGAGTGGGCCTTATTACGTTTTGGTGTTTGGCCGTAACATTGTGGAGGTAAAATGGGTTCATACATGTTCGCAGGTAGGTAATACATATCTTTGATCTCCCTCGTCTGTGATTTCCCCCAAAAAAGTATTCAATTGTTAAGTACAGATAATCCTTTCATTAATAATTTTGCTAAAACTATTTTCTTTTAATTTTTCACTACCTTTGCCAGAATTGTGAAACCAGATATTAAATAAAACATGTCTTTTCCAAATAACAGCAGCCCTTCTTGAGTGTCTAGCCCTATAATTACAAGAGAAGCAAATTGACACCTTTAGAGTTGCAAGAAATTCTAAAATATGCTGAACAAGGTCACAAAATGATTTTTTTAAATATTTACCGTTAATTTGGGCCATTCGGAATATTTGCGATATCTTTTCGTTTGGAGAGTTGACAAGCCGGAAAAGCATTGAATTATTGTCAGGATCAGGCTGCGGTTGATCTTCAGCAAATGGATCATCCATTGACTGTGACGATTGTGCAGCTATAATAGAATCAGAAATAATATTAAAAGGTGTTAAATTATTTTCTGATTTTGATTTTTGACAAGCATAGGTTAGGTCTTTTTTTAACCAAAATCCATTCTTACCAACTCTAGGGGATGCAGGGTCACTCGATGTTGATGCTATAGTGGCTTCATCCACATCATCTAAAGAGCTAATTGAAGATCCTGACTCAACAATGAGCGATGGTTGATGTTTGAATCGTCTGTGATATTCTTTTGAATCTTTTGACATTGGTGGATTAACTCGACGTGTTTTCGGTGAAGACAGTGAAGACACGGATGGATTTGTATCCACAAATGGATAATGAACGTAAAACATATCATTTTTAATCAATTTCTTCCTCATACGACAAGGACCTTCCGTTGTATCCAATTGCCACTTGTCTGTAACAATAAAAAATATGGTACATTTAAATACAAATAATACAAAAATCTGAAAAATGTGTACAAGTTACGCTAATAATACTGAAAAATAAATTTTAAAAAAATATCTAGCCTTAATTGGCCAAAAATATCTAAACTTCAACTATGTTGCTATTTGGTTATATTCGTAACAAGCTCAATTACAATAATTTGAATGGAACCATACCTAGAGTTGACGGATCATGGGGACCCCAAATTCCACGTTCTCTTGTCAGATCAATTTCTAATTGTGGTAATAAAGTATCTTTTACGTAGCGATGAAGATGTCTTTGATTTTCCAATTGAAATCTTTCTTGTGACTCTAAAGTCTCTTTAATATTTAATACGTGCTTGGCAGATAGCTAAAATTAGAAATATTAAACTCATTATTTTTGATCCATTGTATTTAAATATATAAGAAATTTTATTATAAAGATGATTAAAACAATTACAGCTTGAACTCTCTTGGCCTCCCCCCACTGGCTGACCAAATTGACGAATTTCTCTTTTTCAGAATCTTTCCGTAAGACAGAACGACCAGCAAGACGGGTGAGTCCGCCAGTGACTTTCTGTAATTTTGATTGAAGTTGTTGATGAATTTCCCACGATTGTATTCCTGCAGTATTTGAGCCCGCTTTCTTATGACTGGGATTTGTTTCAGATGTCCTTTTTGAGTCACAAAAAAATAAATATAGTATTGAATCACTACACATGTACCTTAAACTAATCCGAGAAACAAAATTAAATTGATATGCTTACATATATGAGATCCATAATTTATTGGCTGATTCACCAATTTGATCGCGAAGTGATGCTAACGAGGGGGGTTTTGGTGATTGGTAGGTAATTTTAAATAAATCTTCAACCTAAAAATAACAAAATTATTGGTAAATTTTTTACACCCATAAACAAATGTATGTGTAAAAGTGTAAAAGAATTTTTTTGCTTACCATTGGTTTTTTTGAGATATATAAGTCTTCCCATACTTTCTCTGCTGTTGATGAAATCTCAGCATCAAGCTGCAAGAAATTAAAATGCCTATAAAACGGCTGCTACAAAATAAAGAAAAAGACTATTGGAGACCAAACATTTACATTCATTACCTTGACTTGCTCTTTATCATCTTGGACTTCATGACTAACATGCCACTGAGTTTTATTACCACCTTCCAGACTAATTGGCAGTCCATCAACTAATTGCATCAGCACATGGACAAGACAGCCAAAAAATTCTTGTTGGTGATTTCCACTTCCAAAGATTACAGTGCGAACACTTCGTAGTTTCTTTAGAGCTTCAACCTTTTCCCATTTATTAGATCGACGACTCAAAATAAATAAAACTGTACGATTGAGACAATTGTAAATCATATCTGTCGTTTGGGGTGGTGTCCGTTTATTTCTATTTAAAAAAAATTATTTTAGGACAAATAGTCATCAAAATTATGTTACGTATGAAAAAGACAAAATAACCCGTTATAGTAAGTATCGTACCTGCAATGATTGACAAGTATAAGAATGAAATCCAAAACCACGGTTGGATCTCGATTGAAACTTTCAATCCACAATTTATCGACGAGCCGACATAAAAATTGTCCAACTGAAAATAAATATCCTGTCATTCGATCCAAGTCAAATGCAATCAGATGATCCAGGAGGGTTCCCAATAAACTAAATAGAAAAAAAGGTTGATGATTTCGTTAAGATATGACATATTTCAACCAATGTGTGAACCTTCTTATATCTTTAAATGTTATACACACAGCAAATAAAATTGACATTAACGTTAACATACTTTGTATGGAATTGTGCAATCAAATTCATATCATCTGATGACCCGGCTTCTAAAACTGTATCCACTACTAAACTAGTATTCTTTGTTTGTAGTGAACTACTACTTGACATCAGGTCGATAATGATCATTCGTAGAAAATCTAAAAAGAAATAAAAAGTTAAAATTTCGTAAAAAAGTATGATACATTTTATTCATGAATGAAAAATATTTATAATGCAAAGAAAAAGTCAAAAAGACCTACCCAATATTATCTTCTTAGCAGGATGACTCATTAAATTAATGTTACTACTACTCTTTGCCTTCTCAATTACCACCAGGGCGTCACCAGATTCACCTATAAAATAATTCAATGAAGGAATAAAGTTATTTTTTTTATTAGATATGACAATTGATGAGAGTATTAGTATGTAGCAGTAAATTTTCAATTCAAAATCTCACCAAACTTCACTTCCACATCTTCAACCAAATTTGTATCTAGTGGCATAACCGTAGCAGAGAGTGAAGATAAGATTTCAGTCGATGTGAACATGGGCTGGAACTCTGGTGTATTAGAGTATAAATAAATGAGAAATTGAATGATGCAGGCAGGAATGTCTGAATTTGTTTGATCAGCAGTGATAAAAGTTCTCGTGATTGTCAGTATAGTATTGATTGCATCCGGACATAGTGTTACTTTCCCGTAGAGAGATGAAGTCATTTTATTAGATGGCAAAGCAAACACATAATTCCAAATTGTGTCCAATGTCATCTACAATTTCAATACCAACATTGATATGAAAAAATTTATTAAGTACATATTAATTAATTAAACTGTAGCTATTAAATACATCAGTACATTTGTACTCCAAAAAAAGATGAATTCTTACCGTATTAGAAGCCCCGATAGAATTAATTATTCTACAAGGTTGTGTCACTGTTAAAGCACATAAAAAACCAGCTCTCATTACATTCATTAAAATTTTACAAGGCCTTAAGCAAAATCTTAAGACAATATCATAAGACGAATTAATTTAATTCAATTAATTATTTTGTCACACTTTTTGAGAATAAAAATACACTGCTGCGCAGTATAAAGTACTTACAAACCATGGCACAAATAATGAGCCAAACTTCATCGGGCATCAACGAAGTATCTCCATTCATTTCTTCACATCTCTGGGAAAGTAGAAGTGAAAGTCTTGCCCAACTATAATTAAAGTAAAGTACCACTGTAATAACAATTTCTGGTAGACCTCTTTGACCTACTATACTTTGAATTATGGCACCGAAATAAACATAAACAGAAATAAAAAGGTATTGAATGATGAGACAACTTACTTGGTGATATTGACTCCAGTTTTTCTAACAACTTCATCCTCTTGTTTTCTCAGTGGTAAAATCACACTTTGAAACGATGCCGTACGAGTGAAACTGAAGGACGATGGATCTTTAAATTTGGCCTTTAATCCTGGGCTTGAGGTAAGACAAAGAAGGAGAATTCTCAATGCCCATAGCATAGAACTTGGATGAATGTTTGATTCGCAAAATAAAAGTATAAAGTCATATCCCAACTTGTGTATAATTTCCTCACAGAACCCAACATTAAGAACCTTGCCTGTGTACATGAGAGAGTGAATTAACTGTAAACACTTATTTCTCAACTCAACAGACTTGGTCATTTCTTCTCTGACACCATCCGCACTTATTGTTGAGACAACAAAATGGCCAAAAACTGTCAAATCATTTGAGGGTTTCGTATGAAGCAAGTGACCTAAAATGGCAAAGATTTGATTGCTTGGGTTTTGTGCCACTCTATGGAGTAATTTGTTGGTAATATTTGCTTGACGTAAAAGTTCTAACGATGTTTTCTGATCATCTGCTATCATTTGAAGTAAATGATCATAGACAGCCTCTGTAATATAATTCCCAGAATCTCTTGTTAACATCATTCGTAAAACACGTCGTATATAGACAATCCTATTGTCTGAATCGGCTTTATCATGTAGATGAATTAAACAAGCTAACTTTCTGACAAACATAAATGTGTGCAAAATCTTACTTTCTAAATCCAATTCTTGGTCAACATGGTCAATCCATATATCAAGATCTCCAAGTAATTCTGTGAATCCTGTATTGTTGAAATCCTTTGTTGTTGAAGAGTCTGTTGTAATCAGACTGAAAACTGTGACCACAAGGAAGAGACATCAAGGAAAAATTTAATTAATTACCAAGTTTTAACAAATACAGCAATTTTATTTTATGGTAATTGTTGACAATATGATACCTAAATGTAGTACTCGCATGGACAGCAAATTCTTTTTTCTTTTCAACAAATATCCTAAAATTTGAATTTTTAAAAATTATTAGCAATAATAACAATGCCATACAATTTATTCATTAATATCTAATTTAAGTGTGTGTTAATCCCTTTTAGGAATCCCTTACCTAGCATTTGCCAGCATGATCGATCCACCAATGTAGAACCAGCGGCACCATTGACACAATTGCTTTTGACCAGGCAACACTAAAGTAAAAAAGAGAATAATAATTTATATATCATTTGAACTGATCTTGAATAAAATCAACCTAATTTATAAAGTCTTGTACTAGTTCATTCGTCATTCTAATTTTACAGTGAGGAACTTACGAGAGCTTTTAACGAAGCGTAAAGTGCTTCACCGGTTGTAGCCATTGCGACAAGACCAATAAATAGGGGAACTCCAGCTATTGACAGGGCTGATTTTGCGACGGGCAATGGTGTAAATATACGTACTCCAAGATAACCAATTACAACTCCTCCCAATGATCGAGCAGGGCCCATGAGGTGGTTAGCTAAAAAATTTATGTAAAAAATAATATTCATTCGTTAGTAATTTATGATAAATGTTATGTGTAGCAAAAAATTTTGGTAATGCTCAGAAATAATATAAACCAGTGAAATATACCTGAATTATGAAGTATAGAAATTGGTGTTGCATTTTCATGTGATGACAATCCCAACTAGATTTTAAAAAAAATTCATGTAGTTACGTCGATTGATATTCACATCATGTCATAACATATAAAGGAACGTGACTGTATACCTGCTTTGCAATGGCCTTAGCATCAGGTTTAGAGTAAATTTTACGAATTTTGGCAAGTGTCAGCTGTGATACAGTTAAAGCATTCAAACCAAAGATGATTTTATCTTCTGCAATTAAAGGTCCTACTGTATCTGTAAATAAATAACCAACATGTTATTTCATTAATCAACAGCGTACTATATTTCAACACGGACTGATTAAAATTATTCCATATTGTTCTAACCAGCATGTGTTTTGACAGCAAGAAAATTTCCTGGATATTCCGGTCCAAGTTTCCATATACTGGCAATTGTTGTAGAGTTTGGAACCCAATCCTCAAATAAATGGGCAATTCCTTGTCGCCATGTTAACTTTGAGGTCTTTCTCCAGACTGGAGGACTCCCTATGAACGCACTGTAAGACGCTCCTTTTGTACGAGCTGGATATTCTAATTTGCAACTGTGGACAAGACGTCCATTTACATGAAGAGTAAAGGAGGAGGGTGAGAATGTAAGAAAAACGTGATGCCACTGTGCTTCGTGTAATAATTCAGGACACCATACACGAATGCATGAAGGAGGAGAGACGTCAGGCTCCCATTCACCAACACCTTGAGGTGGCAAATTCGTCTCTCTAGTGCTGACTAGTAAAGCTTTATCTCTTGCAGAGACAACGACTGCTAATGCGAGTTTTTGACTATTTGCGATTTCTTTGATAATGGTTATAATTCTGACTGGGTGTGGATCAAGACGCGGATCACTAAATTTGTCCACGCAGAACCACGTTGAAAAGCTCATTCCAGATGTGCCTAAAAATTATCAAAAATAGACAAAAGTATTATAAAGAATAAAGTGTACACATTTAAACTTCTTCAATTAAAGTATGAATTTGCATCAAAGTTACCAGGAAACCCTCTTTCTCCAATACCATTTCCCAACACCACAAAATCAGGATTAAAATTTTGCTCTCTACTTGGGCACATTGAGGGCAAAAATAGTGCACCAAATCCTTCAGATGTCATGTCAAACTATTCAAGAGAAAAAGGTCACATAACCAAAATTATTACAAAAATATTTATACTCTTAACAAAAACAAAAGTAAGATATTTTATTAAATAAAAACAAATAGTCCTATTGTATCAGTGTCCTTACCTCAACAAATGAAGGATACGGGGTCGAAGAATTTGAGTAGAAATTGGAATTTGTAATGTGGTCTGACTTAGGGGTTGTCATTGACACCATTGACTTGATTCTACTCAATTGCACTGGTGGACATGACACTGAAATGTTAGCGGAGGGTGGAGTGGTACGGTCACAATTCAAGGGATTTCCTAAACGGAGGAATCGTCTGTAATTAAACAAAATGATTAATTTAAGTTCAAATCATTATCATTTCTTGATGTGTATAAATTTATTTTGAAGTCATTCACAATGAAACCAATATGAAATAATTCCATACCTAAGATCCCGAGGTTGCAAGTGATGAGTTGCTATTCTGTAAATTTGAAAAGAAAAAAATTAATTTTAGAAAACAAAGAAATTCTGTTTATTGAATTTCTTAATTTACGAAAAATGATGACACTTACCGCTCAAATACATAGTGAAGTGGAGCATGTAATATGTGAGTCTCATCGCTGAGAACTGCAGCACATTTGTCCAGAAGTTCCTCAGTTAACTAAAGAAGTGAGAAAGTTGTTTTTAGAGACACTTTCTTTTATTGTCGGTGGCGTTATGACACACTTGTGGTCTAGTAATAATATTTCATTTGAAGCAAATTTTTTGACGTTAAAACTTACCCCAGCCTGAGCCATTAATTGTTGATTTCTTTCATTTCTGACTAGACTTTTCACCAACTCAGCACAAAATAATTGGCATTGAACATCCTCAATTGAAGGAAGCAATTTAAGCATAACAATGACTACAGATGAATGAATTATAATTGGTTCTGGCACCGGAGGAGTTAAATTTAATGACGGTGTACTTTTTCTTAACGGACTACTTGGATTTGAACTCGACTCATCAACTCTCATTTGCATTGCAGATGCAGGAGTTGTCGTGGGGGTTGATGATGCGGTTGACGTTGCAGTTGATCGAAATGCTGATGATGACGAGTGAGAGCGATCAAACGCATCCTGAAAAAGTTTATAATTTAAATTTCAATGTCGTTTAATTATGAAGAATAAAATTTAATTTTAAGAGACAGATGGAGAAAAGTTACATTACTTTGAAATATTTTGCCACACTTCTATTTCAATAAGTATAAAATTTATAGTATACATAGAAGACGACACTTACCGTTGTAAGATCATACAGTAATCTATATAAAAATATCGTCTGAGTTAATTGGAATGGCTGTGAGGACGCTGACGGGTCCGGAGTAGTTGACGTAAATATTGAATTAAATATCTGTTGGATTTGTAAGTCTTCTGTTACATTGCTAGATTTTGCATTAATATTTGGCGTAAAATGTGTCTGCCTAGATAAAAATCCAAGAAGTCTAAGGGTGTCTGCTAAACTGTTTAGGCAAAAAAGAATATTGAGATTACTTACATTGTGAAAGAATAAAGATTATCAGGTTTAAGATATAAGGACATACGACACATAATAGAAAATAAAATTAAGTAATGTATTGTTACTTACCTAGGCAAAGAAATCTGCAAAGAAAAAAATACAACCACTCACATTAGAATTTTCTTGTGTATTACATACATTCGGTTATCATGAAAATGCTCATCGAAGCGAAATGATATTTTTGCTTTGAGCAAAAATCATTTACAAGAATTACGGAACAGATTACTTAAATGACTTACTTCTTGATGAAACAATTTTGCATTGGCTGGCTCAAAACGCATAGACAACGCAAGACTAGCGAAGATCAATTGAATTAAATGCATTCTCTCCCGTATGGAGTTACCAGTAGAGTTTTTAGCGGATGTAGTGTGATTAAGTAAACCTTCCATTGAAACCAGAACACTCATTAAGTACAGAAACCCACCAGCCTTCCTAAAAAAGGGAAAAAAACAAAAATACAACATACAATATTTATACTTTCAAGTTCAAAGCAAAGTACCGGGTTGTACTTACCGAAAATTACAACGAGCTCTGTGAAAATAAAAAAAGACAATGACGTTAGCAAGACTAAGCCAACTTTCCCCACAAAGTGAAAGCAGAAATAGGAAACTGTTGCTCTTTTTATGTATCTTAAGGCAATTCTGACTTTATAGTACAGTAAATTTTTAATTCAATTATTTAATTAAATTCATGCCAAATATAATCATTTTTATGAGAGACAAAAAAGATAGCTGAAGTGTATAAACTCCTTAGACATGGATAGATTTTTAAGAATTTTTGAAATCCCAGACACAACATAACTTTAACTAGGTAACATGAGTCCAAGTGAGTTGAATTAAAATTGCACTGACCTGTGACTCTCTCGAAATGTCAAAATGAGGCTAGTTAATATCTCAATTTTCATCAAAGTATTTGAGTTCAAGTCCGAGGAATGTAAAGTTACGAGCAATGAAGTCATGTCTTCCTCTCCCCCATTTGCCATGATCAGCTGTTGCATGAGTCCTATTAAAATCCACACAGAATTTTAATGCCTCATTACATTCTTCTTGTACACCCCATCGTGATAAATAATGTACACCAATTCCACAGATTTAATTTTCCTAGTACGTCGGTACTTTGTAACAGCCTACTCCATGAAATAGTAGTACATCATTCACAACCATAATTTAGATTAACTATTAATGTTAGCAGACTAGTAGACTTAAATCTCAACAAAGTTTTCCCAAAAGACGTATTTTTGTATGTAATAAATAATAATACTTAAAAAACATGCACACAAAAGTATAAAAATATGCTTTCTCCAGATATACCATTAGTAGTTAATTACCTAAAGACGGGCCCCTCAGTGAAATTGAAGATGTTATAAATCCCAAAACACATTTAGATCC
Organism: Arrhopalites spinosus; assembly: GCA_034700945.1. Taxonomy (NCBI): domain Eukaryota; kingdom Metazoa; phylum Arthropoda; class Collembola; order Symphypleona; family Arrhopalitidae; genus Arrhopalites; species Arrhopalites spinosus. The sequence goes on along the minus strand of JAQIVZ010000237.1, from coordinate 9,895 downwards.
ATTGTTTTCCCGAAAAATATTGACATTGGAATTATTTCCTGCGAGTAGTAGGGTTGAGAGTTCTATCACCGACAAAATTAATTCTGGGCTTTCACCTATAGGAAGATAGAGTTATGAAATTTTTGACTGTAATTTGTTTAGTCTCTTAAAGTCTTACAATTATCAGATAATATTACAGAGAGACGACGTGAAAAAACTATTGAATGGAGTATTGAACTTTGTAAAAAAATTTACCTTCAGCTTCAAGGCAGCCAACAATGACTTCAAGAATACCGACCTCTCGAAATACATCCTTAAATAAAGCATTGTGCTTTGCCAAATTTGTCAACATTTTCACACAAGATAACTTTAGACGTTCATTCTCCGGTTGATCAGTTTTGAGTATTCTTGAGATCGCAATAAGTTCTTTGCATCTGAAACAATACACAAAAATTATATTAGACGTACAGTAAGTATCTACCATTGTACAACCGTTGCATCAACAATACTTGCAAACTTTTTTATTATTCAAAAGTATAAAATTTAGTAAACGAACACATTTATGCATTCACAAAACTTACGGAGTAAACTGTAATTGAAAAACGACAAATTCGACAGTTTCCAAATACTTTTGTTGTACTTCAGGACTCTTCTGACATAATTTCTCAGCCATTTGTGGAAGGACTGAGTCAAGGATAAAATAATTATTATTGTCTGCTTTCAATATTGATGAAATTGAATCCAAAGCAATTGTAGTAAGGAATGTTGTCGTGGATTTATTAAATATCGAATCTGTGAATAAAAAAAGTACATTATACATTATTTCTTATTCCGTTCACAAATGCTAAATATTCCCTGAACATTACTCAACTTAGACAAAAGAAGTTTCAAAAGAATTTCACTTACGTAAAACATTAAATGAATTCAAATTTCGAACTGTGCAGCCTGTACAAAGAAGAGAAAAGTATTCTTTTACACATTCACCAATTTTGATATTATTCCTGCATGTAACACTTGAGTTTTACTCTTTAATTCATTAACCTATATAATGACAGTAACGAATAATGTTTTTTTTAAAAACCTTTAGCTCCAGGAGGTGGCATTTGGAATGTAGGAAGTGGAAACAGTGAATTGGGAACGTTCGGTCGAAGAACTGTAAATCCACACATGGATAAGCCTGTGAAACACAAAAATTGGTTAGATTTCATGGTACATTAAGTGTAGATTTACACATTACAAGTCCTACAACAGTCTAACTTTGAAAGTCAAAAGTTTGGTCATGGAATAAAACGTCACAAATAGTGTTATGTATGTATTATATACTTGAGAGAACCAAGACGAGATTTCTTATAGCTTCCTGACTTTCACTCGTCACATCTTGTTCCAATCTGGAAATATTTAATTTTGCACATATCATTACATCAGATACATTACATTACTGTATATAGGTACAAGATCTATGAATTGATTATCATTCATCTTTACTTGAGTAAAACTTCGGTAAGAAATTGATATCCCTGCGCGGATTTGAAATCATCTAGTAAAACTTGAGACAGGTCTGCAGAGTCTTTGAGGAAGCAGAAAAGTGTGAGAACCATTTCAGTAATTTCTAAAGGAGTTAAATGGGTTCCTCGTCTAAGATTATCGATACACATGGCAATGCAGGACTTGTCTAAATTGAAAAGTAAAAAACAAAAGGGTTAGGATAATTCATCAAAATGACGGTGGCGAATGAACAATAGAGTATGCCAGATAGAAAGCTACAGCTGGACAAAATAAATGAATTAGTTGGTGAGTAGGATGGGTAGAATAGTAAAAACTTACTATGAATGTATGACAGAACAGTAGTTGTAAGTCCATGCGTTGAAATTGTCATTAAAACTTCAGCACTGCTTTTTCGCCACATGGCATTGTGTGGAGGACTGAAAAATAGATGAGAAAAAATATTATTATAGTTTGTGGTCCATCCTCATTATTATTTTATATAGGATAAGATTTTATGGAGTACATGAAAAAAAACTCACCACCAGGATGTAACGGCAGAGAAGATCAATGCCAGATCATCCTCTTTAGCCAATTGCTCTGCAGGTGATGGATACGAACAAAGTCTAATGAGGAGTTGTACAAAAATTTTCTGAAGCTGCAATCTTTTTTCCATGGGGCTAAAATCCGAACTTGGACCACTCGAATTTGGTGGTTGAATTTCAGGTAGATCAAAGAACAGGTACAAACATTTGATAAGTGTTGAGGGTACTGAACTAGCTGTCATGATGTCAATTAATGCTTGATCACCGGCAGAAAGGAGCTATTAACAATTTATTTTGCATATTATAGTAACTATAAATTTTTAAAATTAGACATCTGTATATAATTTAAATTAACAATGAGTTTTAGTACATTCAGAGCAGTTAGTAGTGACCATCCATGTTGAGTTGTGTCTTCAGATGCCTCCTCTAGATAATTAATGATAGAAATGGCAGCTGCTTCGGTCGATTGATTTGTAGCCCTTTGACGAACTTCCACCACCAGAAGGGTCGAAACAACTGCAAAATAGAATTGAAATGAATATATTCATTATGCATAGTCATTTTGTAAACAAACTTTAAATATATTTTTTTATGTAAATACCTTGCGTAAATGAAGCGATTTCTATAATAAAAAAAACAACAATTTGTCAATCCATTAAGCAACTTCAAATGATATTGTACAAATATTTATTAAAATTTTAAATTTCTGACCTGGAAATCGCTCGATCATTTCTGTTGTTGATGACGCAGTGAAGACCTGTTAAATTTTTGAAAGAGATAGTGATGTATAAATGTAAACAAGTTGTATAAAAGTGTCTTATCCAGACAACAACAACACAAAGTACATAATACGTTGAAATACTTTGAATGACACATATAAGGAAAGATGTAAGAAAAAGAAATTGATTTCTCTCTGGGATTCGATATAATTTAATTACCTTACAAAACAATGGGAGCATGTTGTAGATTTTGTCTTCAGAAGGGCAATGTGTATAATCACCAAATAATTTTCGTAAATGCATTAGACCTAACGAAATACTCTGATTTAATTGCTGATTATTTCCCCCACCCCCATTCCCTGGGTTCCCACCTATATAAAGAGTAATAATTTTGTGTAAATAATTTTGTACAATAGGAAAGGTATCCTAAATAAAACTAAAAAAGTTGTTCAAGTCCTTCATATTAGTAACAAGTTTGGGCAATAATATCTTTTACTTAAAACTTTCAAGTTAAAAGGTTTAAGTGACATTCAATACAAGACAGTTCAGAAACTAGGCGTAAACCATAGTATTTGTTTTAAAAAAGGAATTTAGTTTTTTTAAATAGCACTTTAATTTAGTGACAATCTTGAAAATCACCAATGTATTATTAATACTCGTCTATTTTTACTAATTGACAACTATGTAATATTTTTAAAAAGTGTTTTAATTAAAAAAACCCAACTTACCAACCCACAATTTTCTCATGATATTCATTGTATGTGTTTTGATACTTGGATTACCATGTTCCTGATCTTGGAGTCTTCAATTATGACACTAAATGACAATTAGTCACTAACAACCCAAGAGACACTATAAGTACATTACGACTTTAGTAAATAATCACAATCTCTTGTCAATCCCTTCCTATTTTGTCTCTTCAAATATCTTCTATGTGTTATATCTGCCAATGAGTGTACTTTTTGGCGGATGGCAAGTTTAAATCTATTTTTTTCAAAGCACATGTGGAGAAAGGAATTTCTGAAAAAGAATTTCTGAAAAATTTACAAGATGACCGATAAAGTGAACCAGAGTCCTGACATGATGGACGATTTATTTGAAAAGAACCTGATGGCTGTCCTGGTAAGTAAAACGATAATCAAATTTATTGGTAGTAACATGTACCGGAGTTTGCAGAGTGAGACAACATTTTTTGTATGTAAATTAATTGACAATTACTATCTTGATCATGTTGTTTTTATTTCATACAAAAAAACAGTAGATTTTAATATAGTTTGATAGAACGCATGTATAAAAAAAGAAATTGAACAATAAAGACAATAATTATTTTCCAGGTGATTGTAGTGTGCTTGGGGGAGGAATTAGAGGTGCAAAATTAACTTCTTGATAAATAGTGGAGACAGAGTATGAGGGTTTAAAGTATGGTGCATGGATATTCCAGTTACTATTGTGATTATTATGATTATAATTATGAAATCCACCTAGATTGAAATTATTATAATTATTAAAATAACCTGGAGTCAAATAGTTATTTTGGTTATAATTTGGATGGTAATAATTATCCGGGAAGTATTTGTTATGATAGTTACTATTCGGTGGCAGGTAATTTTGTTGAGGGACTTGATGATGAAGATTTGTGTTCAAATTAAGTCCCAAATAATTTGAATGAAAGAATGGATCATAAACAGTATTGTAATTCGATTGCTCCTTCACTACTTCTCTCGTAAATCGAACTTTTCTTTTAGATTCCTCCAATTCATTTGTGCGGACATCTGGGTAACCATAACCATGTTGATTATGATTATTGAAATTGTTTTCATCAGGTAGAATGGCTGTTGAAATACACTTGTATGGTCCATAGTCATCCTCATTAAAGTCTTTAATTGTTAGGACAGACTTCCATGGATCAATATTTGATACTGTCACATGTGGAGCAAATCCATTTCGAGTGTCAAAATATGATCCATAAGGTTCAACATTATGATGCCAGTAGATACCCTACATACATAAATTATCTCTTCATAAATAAATCTCTACATTTAACATTTTCAGTTGTACACAATCTCAGAGTATGATTATTTATTTAATTAAATATGTTGAAGAAAAGGCAGTTTCTCACCTGAACGAGAATTATGTATCGTTGAAATTCACATGTAATCTCTGCATCCCGTCCCTGTAGTCTAATTTCGATGACACCGGGCACTCGAATCTGTCGATGATAATGTCCATGTCCATGACCATGTCCTGGATAAAACGATGCCTGAGGAGAGATATTGGGATAGGATGGGTAAAAGAACTGATTATTATACTTATTGAATGGTTGTTGAGAATTTGGATTATAAAATTGATGATAATTTGACTGAAAGAATCTTGTATTCACTGCATTGGAATTATTAATATTATGCCCGTTGACATCATTTAAACCTTTACTCGGTTTAAAACTATTATTACTGTTGTTATTATTGTTATTATTGCGGTTATTCTTTTGAGCAAAGGCCGAGGACACAAATCCTAAGATGAAAGGACAAGTGATGAGTAGTAGAAAGGTTGGATAAAGATGAGATATTCTGATCAACTTGTATTGAGACATTTTCACTGACTGAGCCGAGAATCCAATGGGAGCTGTTGTATATAAAGAGTGTCCATCTGAATGCCGGATGTTGGGAGACAATTACAGGAAATTTGATTTTATTTTTCTTGGGTGTGTGGAATGAAATTGATTTGTTGATCCATTGTCGCAGCTCCTTGTGTCTTTTGGGTCTTTTGATATTGTTCTACAATACAATCTCTCTCTCTCGCTCTTACGATATAATGTAATGCAAAATATGTAAATCATTAATACAAAATGTATCTACTTATGCTACATACATATTTTTTTAAATTTCTCAGCTTCATATATTTGTTTGTAAGTATTATTAGCTACACCTAAATTATTACCATTCATATTTAATATATATTTGCTGAGATATTACGATTATTTTTTAATCGTTCAACAGTTTAGAAAGTGGAGTAATTTGTTTACTCTTAATTTCACTAGGAGAGAAGAAACTACAAAGAGAAAGTTATGCCTTGCATTTTATATGCAAAGATACTAGTACATTATTTTAGGAATCAATCTATTGGATACTTTTTTTCATACCTTGAGTATCTTTCAAAATTACCACAAATGTGGCATGCTTGAATCATATTTTATCTTTGTTGACAACTAAAAATTTTGGTTAGTTTTGAAATGTGTAGTTCAATGATCTACATGAAGAACAGATGAAAGTAAGAGAATAGTTTGTGTGTCACAACATGTGATTGAAGCTCATCAATTAATTAGTTTTTCATATCAATGATGTAATTTCTTTGTTGGTAGAGACACATTTTTTAGCAGTTGACTAATTGATTTAGCTTAACTGATAACTAAATTATAAAGTTTATAGTGTGCATGCTGCAATTCAAACTTTAGTTGAAATCAATTGGTATCCATATTGTATAAAGTAATAGAGTGAATTAAATTAGTGTCTGACAATCATTCGACTAAATAATATGTATTATTAAGACGCTTGACATTTGACATTGAAATAATTGAATTTTTGATTAGAAATGGAGACACGATTTCTACGTCAATTAAACGCTTTGTAACAAACAACACATCCTGTCCCCTCCCTCACTCTCCCTCATCATGCACGGGTCTTTTTGTAGTTTATTTTGTAATGATCTTGAAGTAGGAAAATCTCAGTTTCATCCTCATGTGGATCCATTTAAATCTCTTGCTCCTCTGTGTGTAAAGAATCATATTTTTTCAGTTTCACTTTAGGGTTCATGTCCTATCCTATACATGGTGTATGATCAGTATATTGCAATTTGCAAAGAATTTAAAATTGATATTGCACTACTGTGTGTAGCAGTAATATATTGAAATAATTGTTCTCTGAAACGTTCTCATCATACACACGAAGGAGTAACTAAGGAGAAGAACATAAGGAGAAAACATACGCATAATATAATAAACCTAGATGTAAATTAGAATTGTGGATAAATTTTGCTTTCAGATATAATGATGCATAAGTACCTTCTTAAAAGATCATGGAATGGTGCACCTGTTCTTATCATCCGAATTGAACAATAAAACTGCATAATTGAATACTTACCTTGGTACTTCAACCTTTGTTGAGCCAATAATTACAATTGACTTGGTTTGAATGAATGTGAACATAATATATTATGTTAGATTAATCTATATATAGATTAATTTTTTTGTTTTCTTTTACTTTTGTTATTCCAAAATTGCAAAATCTCAATATTTTCGTCATTTACAGATATTAGTAAAAAAAAATGCAAAAGAAGCTGAAAAAAATGTATAGTTATGATGCAACTATCATAGAGATGTAATGTTGACCCAGAATTTCTTGTGTAAATGTTAGTGTTTTGAGTATGTCCACAATGTATAGAAACTCGGTTAAAATTTAAGATAATAGCCATTCAGTATTTGTTAAAATTGGCTACTTAGTTACCTCAACCAATGATTCATTTGTAAATTGAAACTGAAAGGAAATCACGACTTTCATTCAATTTCGATAAAAATAAGATGCATAGTATACACAGTAGAGTATTTGTTTCAATGCCATACCGTGTACATTCTGATGAGATGTTATTCTTAATTACTTTTGTTCTTTTTATGTTATAAAAGAATGAACCCGACGACACGGTTGATATGAATAATACAGTGTTTGTCTGGTTTTTTCTTATTTCCTGTGTCCATAGTATGGACTCTAAACTTTTGTTGTGAATGCATGATGAGAAGAGGGGAGTACAGGAAGAGTTGACGAAAACGTATAACATATTTGTCTTAATAAATATTAGGGATTCATTTGTATTGTCTTTTGTATTAGCCGTTTATATTTGTTTAGTTTACATTTATTTATATCAATCAACATAATGAAAGTAAAAGTTCTGGTATATCTTTTAGTACATCCATTGACAGAGAATTTATACATTATATTATATTTTATCATAAATAATGTAGAGTGATAGTTTTTAAAAAATTCATCTCTCATTGTGTGTTAATTCTCGTGCCGTTATTTTATTTTCATAAAATAAATTACTCTATCCTACTCTAGGAAGAAAAGAAGAAGAGGCGTGAAGCCGACCTGAAAGCGGGGAAAGTGACTGAACCTGATCGTCTTTTGAGCCCAGAAGAACTTGAAAAGGTACATTAATGCAAATATTGTCATAACATGTACATAATAACATTAATAACCAAATGACATATAATGTATTTCTATTGTCTTATTTTTTAATGATGGCTACTTCATAAATTAAGATGTAGAATGATTGAAATATTTTATTACATATTTGTTGTACTCTTTCCTTATAGGAACTTTTAAACCATCCATTCTTCTTGAAAAAGATGCCAGAAGAAGGAGAACCACTACCACCTCTTTTAGAAGCATTTCAACAGTTAAAATATTCAACTGATGACAATACACGGGAAGAGTTACTGGAAAATTACAAAAAGGATGCTTTATTTCATTTTAAATTAAAAAAATGGAGAACTGCTGCCATTGGCTTTACAGAAGCAATGAAGTATGTAGATGAACCAGAAGAAAAAGCAAAATTGTATAATAATCGAGCAGCTTGTCAATTTCATGTAGAAAATTATGGTAGTTCTCTAAGGGATTGTGAGGAGGCTCTTAAATTGTATGGAAACTACGGCAAAGCCTTGATTCGTGCACTTAATTGTTGTTCTAAATTAAATAAATGGGACAAATTGGTTGACTTGTACAAAAAATTCAACTTTAGAATTCAAGGTGATGCGAATCAAAAACAGGAGATTGAAAAAATGTATTTACAAGCTGTTCGCAACTCTGTAAGCTATAATGATAATGTACTAACTAGTACATGTACTAATATTTAAGTTTAAATATTTTAAGTTTTGTTCAAGTTAATATTTTTAAATTTAACCATGTATTTTTTCTTTAACATACAGAAATATGAAGCTATGCAAAAACGCAAGTCTGCCTATGTACAGCAGCTTCAGGAAGAAACGGACGAGAACATTGTAAAAGCTGTAAAAGAAAGAGGAATCAAATGTCTGTCAAATAATTTCCTAAAAGCTGATAGGGAGTTGAGTAGTGACCATCGGGTACAAATGACGACTGAAGGTGAACTCATTTGGCCTGTATTGATCTTCTATCCTCACATTGGAGAATCTGATTTTGTTAAAGAATTCTATGAAGGAGCAACGTAATAGTTCACTTTAACTTGTAGTTTAATTAATATTACATACTGCTTTTTCAGTTGATATTTAATTTGATATTTACAGCAGTACAAGCTTAACTTTATAATTTAGTGATAATTGTTATCCTTCTATATATTTTAATTTTTATTTATTTTCAGCTTCCAAGACGAACTGGAAGAATTACTGGAGGTGGAGAGACCGTCCTGGGATGCTGAAGGAGAGTTCATTCTTGATAATGTCAGCATTTTCTTTACGGATCCCGATTCTGGCTCTTATGTCAAGATTAATTTATTCGATAAACTAAAGGATGTTCTAAAGCATAAAAAGTTGGTTTTATTTTTTTTTCGTTTCATTGAAAATTCTTTTGTACAATGTATAACAACCAGTAGATTATATTGTCACAATTATAATACCCTTTTTTAAAAAATTATTATTTATGTTCTATGTTGCAGGTTTTTTTTACCCAAGAATGGAATTCCAGCTTTCATTGTAATGGCTCGAGGAAATACAATTTGTGAGATGATGCTCGAAAAAATGGAAAATTCCTTAGAATAGACTGCGTCAAAATTTAACCAGTCATCAGTGATACACAACTCAAATCGAAATCAGAGGACAAGTGATATGAAGAATTTGATCTTTTTGGGTTCTTCCTCTTTCTTTATAGAATAAGTCGTAATGATCATGAAGTCAATTAGTGTCTGAAATGTTTACTTTTATAACGTAAAACTCATGTTGAACTTATTATTAATACATGAAAAGTTTTTAATTAAAGACAAGTTGTCCTTTGATTTTCTGTCGATAATAGAAATTGAAATATAATTGAGTTTACTCTTTTTTATTTTATGCATTACAGAGGGTGTTTGGAGGTCATTTACTCACTTTTAGAGGTTAATTTACTGCAGTCTCTGTTGACACACAGACTTGATACCTCGTACGCAGTAACT